>JAVJIF010031253.1:0-248209 GCA_038442645.1 Agave tequilana
GACAAACGACAACAAAGTTGTTGTCAAATTCTTGAAAGAAAACATCATCTCGCGCTTTGGAACCCCTCGTGCCATAATTAGTGACAATGGTAAACATTTTTGCAATCGAACTTTGAAGCTCTTATGCGAAAATACGCCATAACTCACAAGTTATCTACGCCCTACCATCCTCAAACTAGTAGACATGTAGAAGTTTTCCAATAGGCAAGTCAAGCTTATCTTGGAGAAAACTGTGAATCAGAATAGGAAGGACTGGTCCAACAAATTGGTGGATGCCCTATGGGCATATAGGACTGCCTTTAAGACGATTCTAGGAATGTCTCCGTACAGACTAGTCTTTGGAAAGGCTTGCCACCTTCCTGTTGAGCTAGAGCACCGGGCCTTATGGGCTATTAAGCAGCTAAATTTGATCTAGATAAGGCTGGTGAGCTTCGGAAATTGCAAATTTCTAAACTAGAGGAATTGAGGAACGAAGCATATGACAATGCGAAGATTGCAAAGGATAGGGTTAAAGTTTTTCATGATAAGTTCATCACGAGAAAAACTTTTGTCAAGGACAAAAAGTGTTACTCTATAACTCTAAACTTCATCTCTTTCCGGCAAGTAAAATCAAGATGGACAGGGCCCTTCATTGTTAAGACTGTGTTTCCACACGGAGCCATAGAGATCTACGACCCAAAAAATGGCAGCACATTCAAGGTAAATGGTCAACATCTTAAAATCTTTTTGGAATCAGTTCCGGAAGTAAAAGCAGTCATGGGTCTTTTTGCCAATGTATCGGTAACTCTATCTCTCTACCAATTCATGCATCCATGCATTTCATTCATACATTGGGGACAATGCATGAGACAAGTGTAGGGGAAGGGTATGTAAAGTAATAATAAAAAAATTAAAATTAAAAATTAAAAATATATATATACATATAAAAAAAAAATTATTCTTCTCTTTATTTGTTTTAACTATAAAAAAAATTATAAAAAGGACAATATTTTGACTTATCCTTTGAAAGAAATCTAAGTTAGTTTAAGAATTAGGAAAATCATGATTAGGATTTCAAAAAACTTGTCAAAATAAATAATTGTTTAATTTTTAGGTATAGGAGGAGAAATGAATAAGTAATTAGTCTTGATTTTTACCTTAATGAAATGTGCATACCTAATGCATATCTAGAATTCTAAGACAAAGACCCTTGTGCCTCATAAAAAAAAATCACTAATTAAGCTGGATACATGTGCCTCAAGAAGCATAAGTATTCACGCCTAAAGGTGAGTTTATAAATAAGCGTCCTTAGTTTGTGGCCTAGTTCACTTGAATTTGAGTCCGAGGGGTGTTTTCTCACCCGGTGCCCTAAAACCAACCAGTTTGGGAGTCACCGACTTTAAGTTCGCTACATGGGTGGATTAGAAAGCCTAAGAAAACTAAGAAATATTATATATGTATTAACACATCTAATAGTCAATTAGTTGGGTATGAGGGCCTCAAGAAGCCTTGATACTTACACGAAAGAAAATTAGATGAGTAATACATATAAAAAAATAATCATAATAATAATAAAGAGGCATGAGAGTCTAAGTTAAGGAATTCCTAGATTCACAAGGGAGCATATGACTTTTGGTAACGAAAAGACTATACAAAAATTCAATTTTGATCCTTACCTAAAATGGATAACAATTTACTTTATAAAGACTAAGTTTAAGAATGAATAAAAATGATAATCCTAAAACTTATAGACTACTTAGTCTCTTCAAAGATATTTCAAATATTTTCCTTTTTATGGATTTATTGGGTGTAATCCGCTGAAAACCCTCACGAGACAACACTTGTCCTCTAGGGTAACCTAGAGTTTAACGGCTTGTTGCACATGCTAAGTGCAACCGTGATGCCTACGAAAGTGAGTTAGGATAGATTAATTTTCTTTTCTTTTTGATTTTTACTCGAGGACGAGCAAAAAGATAAGTGTGGGGGTGTAATAGGTAGTAAAAAATGCATAATTGTCATTACATTTACTATCACATTTTCATATTTATTCCAATAATCATGCACTATTACTAATATTTTGTTATTTAATGTGTGCAGGCCTTGAGTGTTTATTTAAATAAAGAATAAAAGCCTAAATGAAGCCCAAAAGCCCATGTCCAAGCCCATGTCCAAGCCCAAGTGCAAAAGTGCAATTATCAAATGTCAAAAGTGCAAATACAAAGTGGAAATGTTGCAAATACTAAAAAGAGGGAAGGGATAGACTTCTATTCAACCCTAAATGCTTGCTGGATGAGGATAAATTGAGTGCAAGGATGAAATTCGTTTTGGAAGAGATTTGATTTAGGGTAACTTGCTTCCCAAGTTATCCTGAAATTTCAAATTAAAGAGTCGAGATGCCGGAGCTAAACGGATAGGCCCGATGGACGGACCAGAGGAGGCCACGCGCGAAAGCGCGTGGCCAGGGATAAGACTGTGGCCGCGGAAACGCGGACCAAGCCGCGTTTCCGTGGCAATATGGATGGGGCTGAATACCAGATCTCGTGGCTGAGTTTCACCGAGACTCTACTTCCTCCAGAGCCTATAAATACCCCTGCAGACGCAACAGAGAGGGCCATCCAGAGACGAGGAGATTAGGGTTTCTTTAGTTTCTCTTTAAATTTCTGCAATTGTAATTTCGTTTTGAGCATATTGTGGCGAAGAAGGAGCATTGTATTTGGAAGATATTTTCGAATAAAGGTTACCTTTTTGCCATCTCAATTATTGTCTTTTAATTTCGTTTTTCTTTGCGATCTTTCTCTTTGTTTTGTTTTCTTTATTTCGCAATTCTTCTTATTAAACAAATAAAAAAATAAAAACATTGAAAATAAAAAAAAAGATGATGAACTAATTCTTAAGTGTGGTTTGCTGAATTCTTAAACAACCCTAGAGCAGTTAGGAATTGAATGGATTGATAACAATTTTTAGAAACCCTAGGTTTAAGACAGATTGCTTGAAGATTAAAATGATGACTAGTTTTCTAATCTACGTTACACCTTTAAATAATTCTTCACACTTCATGCTTAAGTACTTTGACAGTGTAACTTTAAGGTGAAGCTTTTCTTACGCTGTACTTAGAAGTTAGGATGAACATTTGTTAGATTTTTAGGAGTGCGAACTAGTAAGATTCTAAGATCTATTTCTCTTGCTTGCATCTTCTCTAATAAACCTAGGATCGATTTTATGTGTTTCGAGATGATATTCTACGTCCTTAACTTGCACTATGGGTTGTGGTAGAAGATCAGTAAAACCGCATCTCTCTCTTATCATATATTTCAAATCTAATCTCTCTTTTGTCTTATTTCAAGGAGACAGAGAAATCGTCCGAAAAGCTTGCATCGCATCCTTCCCTGTGGATCGACCCGCTTTGGCCCTTACTGCAGCGGATAGCATTGAGACTGAGAATTCTAACTCTTAATCCTTTTCTTTTCAATTTCTCATTTTCAATCAGGTTCCTCAAACTATCGCTATAGTAAGTGGCTATATGGGTCGTGATCCACAAGTTGGGACCGCAATGAAAGTCTTAAGTGATCCTTTTAAGTTACTAAATAGGTTAAAACATTTCTTCTTAGTATTTGAGGAAAAAAAAAGAAAAGAGAAAAGTTAAGTTAGAGTAGAAAGTAGAAGAAGAAGATGGTGTTGTTGCTGTTTTCAAAAGGAGAAGTCAGAAAATGAAAAGAGGAAGGTGTTGGTTTAAACGTGTTTCTTAACTAAGAAATGAAAGAAATAAAGTAAGAAAAGTTATTTACCTCTTTTTACTAATTATTGTACTGGATTGTTGGTGACGCTTTTACCTTAATTCGGAGGTGATCAATGCATAACACATAAGATCAGATCCTGTTCCCGTCCATATTACATCGTCAAGAACTTTAGGGAGCAGGCATGAAATGATACGAACAATAAGGAGGAATCCATCATCATGAGCTATTAGTGACACTCACAATGGCAAGACTCTTCTGATGCTATAGATTCATATGGATAGTACTCAAGCAAAAAAAAGTAAATACAAGAGGAAAAGAGAATAAAAATGCAACCTTCGATTAAATTGAAAAACTATGAAAAAATGAGAGAAATTACAATGGTATCACTTTTAATACAACTCTCTCTCTTTTTAACATTAATCTCTCTAATCTAAGCTTACAAAGAAACAGAAAATTACATAAATATAAAAAAACCTAAGTTAAATTAGAATGAAAATCTTAACCCTAACTCTCTGTTGAAGTGGTGCCAGTTTGCCTTCTGATTATACAGATTTTGTAGCAAAAGCTTGAAGGGGAGAGCGTCCGAAGATAGGGGAGAAAATGCTCCCCCAACTGATCTTATCTTGCTGCAAATCCGCAGTTGTGGCCAAGGATCCGCG
Organism: Agave tequilana; assembly: GCA_038442645.1. NCBI lineage: Eukaryota > Viridiplantae > Streptophyta > Magnoliopsida > Asparagales > Asparagaceae > Agave > Agave tequilana. The sequence goes on from JAVJIF010031253.1 coordinate 4,376, forward strand.
GCAAAGAACTGGTCAATGGGCCAAATCTGGGGAGCGTGTTGGTTGGCTTTTTCTGATACACTGTTATCTTCAATTGAGAATTCAGTTTAAGCTCTGGATTGATAATATCCACGTTGATCTTCAAGCTAATCAAATAGATCAGTATAACTGATTTAACTGATATTTATTTGGTATTATCTTCTCTCCTTCCATTAATAATCACCTGTACAATTCAGATATTAAGACAAGTAAATAGTAGGGATTATTGAAAAATAAATGTAGGAATATAATAATAATAAATACAAATACGTGTACAATCACACCCCTAATACCTATCTTTTGCTCGCCCTCGATCAAAATAAATAAAAAGCAAAATAGAGCTAATCTAATTTAACTCACTTTCGTAGAAATCACGGTTGAACTTAGCACGTGCAACAAACTGTTAAACCTCTAGGTTACTTCTAGACGAAGCGTTTGGTCTCATGAGAGTTTCAGTGAATTACACCCACAAAATCCATAAAGAAAGAAAAACAAAGTGTTAGTATTTTGAAAGTGCATTTTAAAAAAGAGATAAAATAGTTGAAGTAGTCTTGAAAAACTAAGTAATCTATAAGTCATCAGCATATCAAAATATTCATTCCTAAACTTAGTCTCTATTCAAAAACTTATTATCAATCAAGGTAAGAATTAAAACTGTATTTCTCACTTAGCTTTTTATTTTACCCTAAATCATATGTATCTTTGTGACCGTGAATATATGACTCAGGATTCTTCAACTCTAACTCTTATGCCATATTTTGCATATATTATGGTGGAAATATCCCTTAATTCTATTAAGCTTTCTTATTCACCCATGTAATAAGCCTTTAGTCGGTGACTCCCAAACTGGACGGTCTTAGGGCACCGGGTGAGAGAACATCCCAAGGACTTAAGAACTCGAGCAAATAAGATCACAAAACTAATAGTTTTAATTGGTGATATTAACCACTTTAGGCGTGAATATTTATACTTTATGAGGCATAAATACCTAGTTTAATCAGTGAATTATATATGTATATATATGTATATATGTGTATATATATACATATGTGTGTGTATATACATATATATACATATAGTGTATATATGTATAGGTATGTATATATATACACATTTATGTATATATATACATATATATACATATATACACATATATACACACACACACACACACATACACACACACACACACACACACACACATATATATACACACACACATATATATACACACATATATATTATAATTCTTCTCTTTTTTATAAGACATAAGAATTTTATTTTTAAACCCTAAGTGTAAGTGTATAAAGTATACATAATTCATCAAGGTAAAAATCAAAACAAAATTACTTTTCAATTTTTCTTCTTAACCCTCAAAATCAAACAAATAATCTTATTTTGACCAAGTATAAGAAATCCTAATTATGATTCTCCTATTCTTTAAATTAACTTAATTTCTTACAAAAAATAGGTCAAAATATTGTTTCGCTTTTCAAAAATTTTAAAAGAAAAGAAAAAATATATTTTTATTTTATAAAAAAAATCTATGTTAGAGCCCTCCCCCACACCTATCTCATGCATTGTCCTCAATGTATAAATGAATGCATATATGCATGAAAAATAAGAAAGGAATGGAAAAAATATCTTAAGGTGGTGATTCAGGTGGTGGTCGAATTGAGCCAACCGTTGCCGTCCAATCTAAATAATGTGGAGTTTCAAGGAACCGACCTTTGATGACCTCTTTCTAACATTGTTATTATTCCCAATTTGATTAGGATCATGCAAAATCCTAACATGAAATCCATCTCGGTTATATGACCAAACTTGGAATAACATTTCGGAATCATAATGGTTTTTACCTTGGTCTAACAAAGAAATGTGATTCAATGAAATGGATGATTTAGTCTCCAGAATGAAAGGAACAGGAACCAATACTGACTCAGGAATATGACTGAAATCAAGTTTGGGTTTAAGAGTCAGTTTTGGTTCAAAAGTTTGGTCCAAATCAAAGAATTAAAATTCACATTCTTTTCCCATCAATGGAATGTGACTTTCTAAGATTGCTCAATTTTAAGATCTATGGGCACAGGAGTCAATGTTGGCTCAGAAAATGGGTCTTAATCGGGTAAAGATACCGGATTCAACATACATTCAAAAATTTGAAGCTGAATCACAAAGTTAAGGATCATGGTCACATTCATATTAAAGTTCAATCTCATTGAAGTAAAAACTTGTCAATTTGTCAATGATTTGGTATTTGTCGAGTTCAAGATGTTGTGATGAAATTGAATCTAAGTTAAAGTTTCAAAACACGATGATTCTTGGTTCCTATCAATATGGCAAGGAAAATCGGGAATGGTCAAAAATTTGGTAGGAGAAGTTTCCTCATTCTTATAATTTATCGTGTTGACCAAATAAATTATTTGTGCTTCTAGCCTATTGATAGATTGGATAAAATCATTTTGGAACTGAATCAGGTTTTCCATATTTTTTCTAAGTCAATAGGTTCTTGTTGTTGTGATGGGACATGGAAAATGGAGTAAAGATCTTGGATTTGGAAAATTTGAGGGGATTGTAAGTCCATCATATTTTGAACATTTTGCTCCACTCATACAAGGCTTCCTTACACTTTTCTAACTCAAGTGGTTATTCTGAAAAAGGAGTATGAAGTTGAATAATGGTAAGGTGATGATAAAATAACTCAGAGGAGTTGTATCCCCACTAACTCGGTGAAGAGTGAAGATGATGATTCCAATTATGTTTATTATACTAGGACTGAGTCATATGTTGATTCGGATAAAATCAAACCGAAATACTTTGTTGGTTAAAATTATGCAATGCCGGCTGGTGATATCCGAGTCAAAAGAGGTCATGGTGAAATATGGATTATTATTAAAGTTGAAAATGTTGGTCCCGAGATGATGCCAATTGTGGATCTAAACTACAATGTCAACACATATACTAAACAAAGGATGATTAGAGTTAAATAAATAAAGAACTTGCAATAAAAGGAAATTAAATCTCAGAAAAGTTAAGCAAACGCAAACTCGAGAGATTTATCCTAGTTCGGTCCTTTTGACCTACATCCAGTCCCCAAGCCACCCGCTTGAGATTTTCCTTTATCCTTTAACTTTGTACACCCAAAATCAACACCTTGTATACCACTTGACAAATCCCCTTTGCCAAATGTATACAACTCTTCTTACAACAAAGAAGACCACAACACCTTATACAACTTCTCTTCTACACCAAGAAGACGCTCTTGTATAATGCTTCCTTTGAGTGATTATAAACTTTCCTATAAGCCTTGAATCTGAATGTTCTTGTGAACAAGGGCTATTATAGGTTGACTTTCAGAAATCTTCACTTTAGAGTAGGAATTTGGTGAAGAAACAGAAAGTGGGAACAGTTTTCAGAGAACCAGAATTTTGAACAAGATTTTTGGTTAGAAAACTATATATTTCAATTAGTATTTTAAACCTAAGATAACAACCCTATTTATAGCTGAAATCTATAGTCAGTTAGGGTAGTTATTAGGACAAATTTGAAATTTAAAACGTTGGATAAAATACCAGAATACAATAACTGTACAACAGTTACAAACTGCTATAAGTCGACTAGGGGTTGGGGTTAGTCGACTAGGGTAGGCAATTTAGACTGGGTTAGTCGACTAATCCTGGGTATAAGTCGACTACATAAGACTGAAACAGATATTCAAGTTTCTGAAAACTACAATTAGTCGACCAGCAGAATTATAAGTCGACTATAACATGTATTAGTCGACTAGTATTTTATAAGTCGACTAGTAACCCTATTAGTATGCTAATAGGAAGGGTCAAGTCTACTAATAAGAAGGGTCAAGTCTACTAATAGGTGGTCAAGTCTACTAATAGGAAGGGTCAAGTCTACTAATAGACTAATGATGTATATGTGTATTCAAGGCTTTTAACATACTATTAAACATTACAACACACATCCATAGCAACTCTCTTTGGGAAGTCTTGATCATGTAGAACTCTTGAATAGACTTGTGCAAAAGAGCTCCATTGAAATGTCTTCACAAATGTATCATCAAAAGCAAGTTCTAACATTCTCTCCCTTTTTGATGATGACACTTTGTGTGCACAAATGCTTCCCCTGCAGAAAATAAGTTATATATTCTTCCCCTACAGAAAATGGGTTATAACAGATATAGAAATACTTGTGTTCTCCCCCTGCAACAAATATATCATAACATGTATATATATGATAAATATTTGAAGTATTGTTCTTATCAAACTTCTTATATGGTACCTGAAAGATAAACATTAGATGGTACCAATCATAAGAGTAAAGCATTAACCTTTTGGAGACCAAACCCAATTTGAATTTGGTTTTCATCTGTTAGTATACACATAATTGCATGAATTACATATATCATGTATGTATGATGCAATATAAGTATTTTTGTCAACAATGCTTAAGTTTTTAGGAATCCATATAAACTTATTCTTAATTCTTTTTGAAATAATATCATACTTTCTTTTCACAAAAGAATTATATGGATTACTAACATATGAAGATTTTTCAAAAAATCCAAGACCATAATGATTATGTGACATCTTTTGATATGATAACAAATCATTCAATTTTTCTTTTTCTTGATTAAATTTAGTCACATTTTTCAAAATCTCTTCATATTTCATTTTGAAACTGACATGTCTTTATCTAACACAGAAATTCTTTCATTTAAAGACATAGTTTCTTTTTAAGAAAAGTAATTTCTTTTATAAAATTCTCATTATCCTTTTTCAATGATGATATCACTTTTTCAAAATCATCTTTTTGAGAATTTATAGAAGAAACTTGAGAGACATAACATAAATTTTCTTTGAAAAGTTTTTCATTTTCCTTTGATAAAACTTTATTCTTTATTTTTTCATTCTTTAGATCATTGAATAATTCATGGAATGCATCTAAAAGTTCAGTATATTGTACCTCATCTTCTTCTAGCGCCATGTAACAGATGTTGGCATGTTCAGTGGTTTCTTCTTCATCAGAGGAAGAGGAATCACTGTTCTTCCATGATGCTTGGTAGTCTTTCTTCTTTCTGAACTTTTTGCTCTTAAATTTACCTTTGTTTTTGAGTAATGGGCAATCCTTCTTCATATGACCTGTTTTATTACAATTAAAACATTTAAACTTACCTTTCTTTAAGAATCTTCTGAATTTTCTTGAAAGCATTGCCATCTCCTCCTCATCGTCATCTGAATTGTCCGTGTCTGAGGATGCATAGAAGGCATGTTCTTTCTTCTTTGAGAGAGATTGTTGTTCATCCTTCTTTCTGTCTTCGAGTTGCACTTCATATGCCATTAGATTACCAATAAGGTTTTCTAACGACATTGTTGAGAGATCATTCGCTTCTTCGATTGCGGTTGTCTTCTTCTCCCAATCTGATCTGAGTGCACGGAGGATCTTGCGAACTTTTTCTACTTGGGTGTATTCCTTTCCAAGGGATGCTAAGGAATTGATAATGTCGGTGAATCTTGTAACCATTTCTGAGATGGTTTCATTCTCCTTCATTTTGAATAGTTCAAACCTGTGGACAAGAGTAGAAATTTTAGATTCCTTAACCTTATTTGTGCCTTCATGTGTTACCTGAAGAGTGTACCATATTTGATTTGCAGAAGTGGCTGTTGACACACGGTTGAATTCTTCTTTAGTTAAGGCACAGAATAAAGCATTCATCGCTTTGGCATCAAGGTTCGCATTCTTCTTTTGATCATCACTCCAAGCATTGTAGTTGGTTGTTGGCTTAGTGTACGGTGCTTCTACAATGTTCCAAAGTTCGTAGTTGAGCGATTGCAAGTAGATCTTCATTCTACACTTCCAATAGTTGTAGTTGGATCCGTCAAATAGCGGTGGACGTTGTGTAGAATGTCCTTCTTTGAATTGTGACGAAGGGAACTCCGTTGCCATCCTTATAGATTGTTGACTGGATATGCAGGGCTCTGATACCAATTGTTGGTCCTGAGATGATGCCAATTGTGGATCTAAAATACAATGTCAACACATATACTAAACAAGGATGATTACAGTTAAATAAATAAAGAACTTGTAATAAAAGGAAATTAAATCTCAGAAAAGTTAAGCAAACGCAAACACGAGAGATTTATCCTGGTTCGGTCCTTGTGACCTACATCCAGTCCCCAAGCCACCCGCTTGAGATTTTTCTTTATCCTTTGACTTTGTACACCCAAAAAACACCTTGTATCCCACTTGACAAATCCCCTTTGCCAATGTATACAACTTTTCTTGTAACAAAGAAGACCACAACACCTTGTACAACTTCTCTTCTACACCAAGAAGACGCTCTTGTACAATGCTTCCTTTGAGTGATTACAAACTTTCCTATAAGCCTTGAATCTGAATGTGCTTGTGAACAAGGGCTATTATAGATTGACTTTCAGAAATTTTCACTTTGGAGTAGGAATTTGGTGAAGAAACAGAAAGTGGGAACAGTTTTCAGAGAACCAGAATTTTGAACAAGATTTTTGGTCAGAAAACTATATATTTGAATTAGTATTTTAAACCTAAGATAACAACCCTATTTATAGCTGAAATCTATAGTTAGTTAGGGTCAGTTAGGGTAGTTATTAGGACAATTTGAATTTTGAAATGTTGGATAAAACACCAGAATACAATAACTGTACAACAGTTACAAACTGCTATAATTCGACTAGGGGTTGGGGTTAGTCGACTAGGGTAGGCAATTTAGACTGGGTTAGTCGACTAATCCTGGGTAAGTCGACTACATAAGACTGAAACAGATATTCAAGTTTCTGGAAACTACAATTAGTCGACCAGCAGGAATTATATGTCGACTATAACATGTATTATTCGACTAGTATTTTTTTATAAGTCGACTAATAACCATATTAGTCTGCTAGTATGAAGGGTCAAGTCTGGTAATAGCAAGAGTCAAGTCTACTATTAGGAAGGGTCAAGTCTACTATTAGGTGGTCAAGTCTACTAATAGGAAGGGTCAAGTCTACTAATAGACTAATGATGTGTATGTGTATTCAAGGCTTTTAACATACTATTAAACATTACAATACACATCCATAGCAACTCTCTTTGGAAAGTCTTTATCATGTAGAACTCTTGAATAGACTTGTGCAAAAGAGCTCCATTGAAGTGGCTTCACAAATGTATCATCAAAAGCAAGTTCCAACAGAAAAAATTGTGGTTATAATCCATTTCATATAAAATGAAAAAAATAAATAAAGAAAAACAAACAAACAAACAAATAAAAAGAAAGAAAAATTTAGCTTATGTTAGGGTAGACCTTAAACCTAGATGACTCCTAATTGGTTGACTATCCAAATGAAGTGTATTGCGGTAATCTGACCACAGATTATTCGGCTAGGTAGAGAAAAAATGCAGTGGGAGGTATCCGTGTAGAGCAACGGGCCTTAATTACACTAAATCACTGATTTTCGAGGATCTTGCCTCTTAATCCCAACTTTAGACACCGATTTGACCAGAGTCAAACTCTAACAACTTCCTCTCGAGGTCAATCTTCTATTGAGCCCGAGCTGTCCCTAGGGTTGACGTCTACTCAATTTTAGTTAGGTAAGGTTAGTGAATGAGGAGATGATTTTCGGGCTAAGGAAGTGTAATTGACTTCTCACCTTATCTTTTTTACATTAAGCCCTTAATCATTTTAGTACAAGTATATAATAAAAAGTAACACTCAAGCAATATATCATACAAGCGTCTTTTTTATGCTACATGCAATGCATACATACTTTTGCTCCAGCACTCTTCAACAGTAATGAAAATGTAACGAACTAAACAGATGCCTAAGTGCAAGCCTAATTGTTTTTTAATTTTAACAATCACAGGTTAGTGTTGAGGTTAGAAGTGTGCAGATTAAGTTCAACAGAAAAATAAATAACTGCAGAAACCTAGTCTCTGAAATTCAAGCAACCTGCAAGAAGGCATGTCCGTAGTTCTTCCTACTTTGTCGCATTTTCGCGGTGAAAGTTAGGTCCCCTAAGCTCTTCTTTCTAGAGCAGAGGTTTAGGTATGATATATGTCCATTGCAGCTAGTTGTTTCCTAAATCAGCCCCTGCACATAAAAATAGAGAAGAAAATAGTTAACCATTACTAAAAAGTGAAAAACACCTAGAGGGGGGTGAATAGGTGTAAGTGCTAATCTAAGAAACTAAATGCAAACTAAGTGCGCTAAATGCGGAAGCTAATGCAAATTATGCACAAACTAATACAATACAACAAGTGTAGCCGAATTCCCTTGCGAGGCTCTGGACTAACTCCCCTTGATTCCCCTTGAAATGGGTTGAGGTGCTATGTGAAGCTCTTGTTGGATGAGTATAAGTTAGGCACACACACACACAAGCAATCCAAGCAATATCAAATACACACAATCAAGCCAAGCATATAATAGATATGACAATAAGAAATGCAAGGCACAACACAAGCAATATATGATATGAATGAATCAATGCTCAACACAAGCAAGTATGATATGATGATGAGTATGATGCTTTGCACAATTATAAGAGAGAGAGTTAGAGAGACAATGGATCAAAACGCAAACACCAAGATTTGTTTCGAGGTTCGAGCACCTTGCTCTACATCCCCGTCTACACCACTGTGTAGGATTTCCACTATCTCAACTCCCACCGAGGGAACCTCTACCAAAGAGGATTTCTTACAACTCTAGGAGTACCGAACTCCTCTCTCAAACAACCACCTCACAACCGAGGGGTAAGGCCCGTAGCCAAAACAACAACCAATCCACACACCTCTACCGAAGAGGCTCACAACCAAACACTATCACCTCTACCTAAGAGGGATCCACAACACAATCACCCGATCACCTCTACCGAAGAGGGATTCACAAGTATAAGGGTGTTTACAACAATGAGGTTTACAACAAACAACCTCAAACACTTCTCTTTCTTTTTCTCTTTTCTTTTCCACAAAAACAAGATCCTAATTGTTTAGGATAGATGATAGCTCAAGTGTGGAAAACTAGGTGTTTGGAAAACTAGCAACAAAGAAAATCACTTGGGAAAATCCTTGCAAAAGATATAGAATGAAAACCAAGACAAATCTCCCAAAATATTCTTTTCTTTGATTTTTCCAAAAACCTAAAACAATAAAGATTGAAGAATTAAAGCCCCAAACACTTTTGAAAACTTGTTTTAAAACCTCTAGAAACTAGAAATTTTTCTCCTTAAAAAACTTGGCCAAAATCCCCAAAGAGATGAGGTTTATATAGCCCCTATACAAAACTAGCCGTTAGGCTGAGTTGGCAGTCTGACAGATTGCCGGTCGACCGGTCCGGTCGACCGCCAACGGTTAAAAATGTGACCGTTGGGCAATAGCGGTCGACCGGCCCGGTCGACCGATAAAACCCGAGAGCAGAGCTCTCAACTCGGTCGACCGTCCCGGTCGACCGTGTCTGTGCCTAACAGACGTGCACGTCTGTGCACATCGGTCGACCGGAACGGTCGACCGGCCCTTGGTGCGGTCGACCGTCACGGTCGACCGACCAGCCTGTCAGCACAAAACAAGGTCAGAAAATTTTGGGAAAAATATTTTATAAAAAACCTTTTATCATTTCTGAAAATTCCATAAAACTTGTTTTATCATTTTATGTTAAAACATAAACATGTGATAAAAATTTCAAGACCATATATCAACATATCAATTCATTTTTGAGTCTTGCAAATTTTATCAAAAACAAAACCTTGTATTTTGTCAAACTTGATTTTTCCAAAACATGAATAGGGATATCAAAAATAAGTTTGTTTACCAAGTTAAAGCATGTATGTATAAATAGAAAACATCTACTATACATATAACATATGTAAACTTGTTTTGATCAACTATTCATAAAAACCAAATATCAAATCATAAATGTGTGTGTTTTGTGTTCACTTGAGCATATCAACTAAACTAAGCTTTACAAATGGATCTAAAAACTCTATCTAAACTAGGATACCTAAGTCTTCTTGACGATCATCATCTTCAAGTAGACTTGCTCCAAAACTCCATCCATGGGCTAGACAAAGTGTGAACTTGAAGCTTTGGCCCTGGAATCACCATGAATAGCTTCTAAACTCCTTGTTGAAGCTAATCACCAACTAATATCCTGTTAATGATCTGAAACTTAGAAACACAAGAATATTAGTAAACATAACTACATGAGTGTTGATCATCATCAAAACTAGAGTGGAAGGCCATTGGGCCAACAATCTCCCCCTTTTTGATGATGACAAAACTCATGGAGTTATATATGCATGGATTAAAGTTAAGCTTCAAGGAAGCTCCCCCTTAACTCATGCATAGGGATAAACAATAAATATATGCAATGAATATCAAACATGAAACATGCATATGCATAAACAATAATTGGTTCTAGATATCAAATGGAATATTCAAAACAAAATAAGCTCTAGATACCAATTACAAAGCAAACTCTATAAATCAATTAAACTTAAATCAATTAAACTTACTTGAGATTCTTGAGATTAAAACATAATATATGCATAAGCATGCATATAAAACTCAAATACTTCTCCCCCTTTTTGTCAATCATCAACAAAGGGGTAAACAATCAAAACCATAGATAAAATGAGGGGTAAAAATCTTTCTCCCCCTTTTTGTCAATCAAAACAATGCAAACAATGTTCTCCCTCTTTTTGTCTAAAACAAAAAACAAAGTCAATAAGGGGTGACTACAAACATGATATCAATTAAAAAATATGTCAATGAAGTATCTTGATACCAATAAATAAGGATCAATATATGTTATATGCTATATACATTCATGAAGAGGAAGACGCTAAGTTAGCTTCCCTACACATATGCATTACATGAAGAAGGGATGACAAGCCCCAATTCACATAACACATATTATGTAATGCATAAGAGGAGATGTGAAGCTCCCCCTACACACGTATATCATATAAAGAAGAGTGTCAAGCTCCTCAATTTATAATATACTCAACATGAATCTATATGAAGAGATGTTAAGCTCTCCTTGCATATAAGCAATACAAATCAAAACTTTGAATATTTTCTTTAAACAAAATTTTGGAAATACCAATTGTAATTAAACATAACAAATTACCAATTGTAAAACAACATAACAAATTTTGAATGTCTTAAACACAAATTTTGATACCAATTGTAAAAATATATTTCATTTTGAAAAACATATAAACAAATTTGATGTTGATATCATATGTTCAAAATAACAACTTTTGATCATAAAGAGTGGAGTACAAATACCAATTGAAATACAAAATCAAATTTTCTCCCCCTTTATGAAATACAAACTAAAGTCATGCATAGTCTTGATAACAATTAAAAAGTAATCAATTTAAACAAAATTGAAACTCAAGCACTAGCATAAACACAAACATATATATGTATGAAAGATAGATACCAATAGAAATTGATATACTTGGAATTTAAAGCATTCATACATACAAAACATATATGAGTATACAAGAAGATCAAAATGATACCAATTGAAAGAGTTCAATGATACCAAATGACATAACAATAAGTTCAAGTGTATACATCATATTCTCTACCACCCAATCATAATTCAAGTTTTAAAGATTTTCAATTTAGGGTATACATGAACATGATCTCCCATCCTACCGCCCTTGGATGGTAGGGGTTTTCAAAAATAGATTTGAAAATGTAGTTTTGTTTGAAAATCTCTACCATATGAAGAATACCGCAACTAGTTAAATGGAAAACTTGTTAACTAGCACGAAATCCTTCAAGCAAGGAATAAAACAAAATTGAAATTCACATGATAATCATCACTCTAACCAATAAAGCATAACTCATGAGAAACAAAACATGAGCAATAGATATGAGTGTACAAATAATATGTGAAGATCATAATCATGAAAAATATTTCATTAAGCTCAATTATTCCTTAAAACATAATTCCATCAAAACATGAAAATCATATAACACTCCTTATTTAATCTTCATGGCATATATATGTCTAATACAAGCTAAAATATACATACATATCCAAAACTCAACGAGTCCACTAAATGAATATTCATGAAGGCACGTGGCTCAAAAAGATGTATATGTATAAGATTAGTTTGAACTAGATGGACATATACATGAAGTTAAACATAAATACATGAAACATGAAAAACTAAATTTTCATCACAACAAATTTCATTTCAAGGTATATGTATGAATTGTCAAACATGAAGTATACATACATATCCCTAAACACAATTGAGTCCAAATATAGATTTGCATGAAAGGCAAATGACTCAAGGGGTATACATGTATATCTTAAAGTTTGGCAATACAAACATATACATGAAGTGATACACACAATCATAAAACAAATCCAAAAATGGAATACAAGTTTGAAATGTATGAATCATCAAAACTAGACTATACTAGCACATCTAATGGGTTCAAATAAGCAATCAAGCTCATACATATATAGATTTATTTGTGGCCCACTATATGTACAAGTATAATTCCTAGTCTTAATGAAAACTAACATCTAAACAAGTAACCTTAACATGAAGCATCAAAACACAATATAAAATCATCATGATAAAACTAAGACATGATTACTATGTAAATTCACATGTATTAGATTCATGATGTACATTATAGCTTAAACAAACGGTGAGAACACTAAATGTGAATCAAATAAGCATGTGTGTCTCAAATACTATACATGTATGTCAAGGATCTAATAAACATGGAATGAACATACTAATCCATAGACAATGAAACATGCTATAAAACATCAAAACATGCTATAAGCAATGAAATGGAAAGCATGTAAACAATAAATGGGAGTAAAGGATTGTTACCAAAATCGAAGAAGCAACTCTCCTTGTCTCCAAAACATGGTGGTCATCTCCACCAACCTTCCCTTGAAAGTGATGCATCCATTTGATTTTCATGAAGTCCGGAACGCATCCACTCCAAGGTGTCATCACTCTCACGTCATGTGAGAGCCCACACCTACATCATAAACAATAGGAGGGGTGGTCTTTGGTACCCATATCTTCTTGGGTCCAAGGGGGTTAGTACCTTCTCTAACCCAAACAAAATTCTTTGCTAAATTAGGAGTATGTAATCTATCATAACAAAATTTAGCAAGGTGGCCCTTACGTCCACAATGTTTACATGAGTACACATGAGCATACATGTGTTGATGGTGTCCGTGTGGAGCATGTGTATGCCGTGATGGGTGTGCATGCATAAAAGATGGAACTTGTTTCTTTCGAACCAAGGATTCCAAGCGTGTACGGTTCTTAGCACATTGGCTCATAGTGGAGCCCAAACAATCTACCCTCTTCTTTAACATACAAATATCATCAATAATTTTAGAAGAAGAGGCACATGCATTAGGTAGACTAGATGAAGAAGCTACACTAGCATGGCAAACATGTGCATCAATTTTATTTTGCAAAACAATATTCTTATCTAAACAAACATTCAACTCATTTGAAATAGAAATGATTTTGTTTTTCAAAACAACATTCTCTTTTAAAATAAAATCAACTTTAGAAGACAAATTTTCATTTTTCTTCAAAAGAGTTTCACAATCATTTTTAGACTTTAAAAATTTATTTTCTTTTAAAGCAAGTTCCAATTGAGATCTCAATGAATCCATTTCATTATAGACCTCAACCTTTTCTTGCAAAACACAATCAAGTCTAGAATGCAAACACTTATTTTCTTTTTCAATTTCTAAACTTTTCTTTTTCAAAATCTTATATTTTTCAATTAGTTTTTCACAAACAATTGAAAGTTCTTCATTTATAGCATGGACATCAATATGATCATTTGAAGAACTAGAACAATCATCACTATCATAGTGGGGTTCCGAATGTACCTCAAGGGAGTCATTCCCTTGGACCATGAAGCATTGAGAATCGGATTCTCCACTAAATTCCTCCGGTTGATTTGGCACTTGAAGCTTGGAGGTGGTGGTTGTTGTCAATTTGTTCCACACTGCAAAGGTGGAATCAAGATTAGAAACACGTAAAAGATATTCTTTAGGTAAAGTGCTTCTAATGGCCTCTAGGGCTTGTGCATTGGCCCCTATATGATTGCAATCACCAAGATAACATCTCTTGGTGGCGGCAAGAAAGACATGCAAACCTAGGGTTTTTAGGTACATGGACATCTTATACTTCCAAATATCAATGTTGGAAGGATCATAGCTAGGTGGGGTCATGAAGTCCATGGTATAAACTAAATGTGTGCAAACAAGCAAATGCAAATGTAGATTAGCAAGCAAATGGATCACTCCTAGGATGTTAAGCCTAAGTATCAGGAGCACTAGCTCTGATACCAATTGAAAAACACCTAGAGGGGGGGTGAATAGGTGTAAGTGCTAATCTAAGAAACTAAATGCAAACTAAGTGCGCTAAATGCGGAAGCTAATGCAAATTATGCACAAACTAATACAATACAACAAGTGTAGCCGAATTCCCCTTGCGAGGCTCTGGACTAACTCCCCTTGATTCCCCTTGAAATGGGTTGAGGTGCTATGTGAAGCTCTTGTTGGATGAGTATAAGTTAGGCACACACACACAAGCAATCCAAGCAATATCAAATACACACAATCAAGCCAAGCATATAATAGATATGACAATAAGAAATGCAAGGCACAACACAAGCAATATATGATATGAATGAATCAATGCTCAACACAAGCAAGTATGATATGATGATGAGTATGATGCTTTGCACAATTATAAGAGAGAGAGTTAGAGAGACAATGGATCAAAACGCAAACACCAAGATTTATTTCGAGGTTCGAGCACCTTGCTCTACATCCCCGCCTACACCACCGTGTAGGATTTCCACTATCTCAACTCCCACCAAGGGAACCTCTACCAAAGAGGATTTCTTACAACTCTAGGAGTACCGAACTCCTCTCTCAAACAACCACCTCACAACCGAGGGGTAAGGCCCGTAGCCAAAACAACAACCAATCCACACACCTCTACCGAAGAGGCTCACAACCAAACACTATCACCTCTACCTAAGAGGGATCCACAACACAATCACCCGATCACCTCTACCGAAGAGGGATTCACAAGTATAAGGGTGTTTACAACAATGAGGTTTACAACAAACAACCTCAAACACTTCTCTTTCTTTTTCTCTTTTCTTTTCCACAAAAACAAGAACCTAATTGTTTAGGATAGATGATAGCTCAAGTGTGGAAAACTAGGTGTTTGGAAAACTAGCAACAAAGAAAATCACTTGGGAAAATCCTTGCAAAAGATATAGAATGAAAACCAAGACAAATCTCCCAAAATATTATTTTCTTTGATTTTTCCAAAAACCTAAAACAATAAAGATTGAAGAATTAAAGCCCCAAACACTTTTGAAAACTTGTTTTAAAACCTCTAGAAATCAGAAATTTTTCTCCTTAAAAACTTGGCCAAAATCCCCAAAGAGATGAGGTTTATATAGCCCCTATACAAAACTAGCCGTTAGGCTGAGTTGGCAGTCTGACAGACTGCCGGTCGACCGGTCCGGTCGACCGCCAACGGTCAAAAATGTGACCGTTGGGCAATAGCGGTCGACCGGCCCGGTCGACCGATAAAACCCGAGAGCAGAGCTCTCAACTCGGTTGACCGTCCCGGTCGACCGTGTCTGTGCCTAACAGACGTGCACGTCTGTGCACATCGGTCGACCGGAACGGTCGACCGGCCCTTGGTGCGGTCGACCGTCACGGTCGACCGACCAGCCTGTCAGCACAAAACAAGGTCAGAAAATTTTGGGAAAAATATTTTATAAAAAACCTTTTATCATTTTTGAAAATTCCATAAAACTTGTTTTATCATTTTATGTTAAAACATAACATGTGATAAAAATTTCAAGACCATATATCAACATATCAATTCATTTTTGAGTCTTGCAAATTTTATCAAACACAAAACCTTGTATTTTGTCAAACTTGATTTTTCCAAAACATGAATAGGGATATCAAAAATAAGTTTGTTTACCAAGTTAAAGCATGTATGTATAAATAGAAAACATCTACTATACATATAACATATGTAAACTTGTTTTGATCAACTATTCATAAAAACCAAATATCAAATCATAAAACGTGTGTGTTTTGTGTTCACTTGAGCATATCAACTAAACTAAGCTTTACAAATGGATCTAAAAACTCTATCTAAACTAGGATACCTAAGTCTTCTTGACGATCATCATCTTCAAGTAGACTTGCTCCAAAACTCCATCCATGGGCTAGACAAAGTGTGAACTTGAAGCTTTGGCCCTGGAATCACCATGAATAGCTTCTAAACTCCTTGTTGAAGCTAATCACCAACTAATATCCTGTTAATGATCTGAAACTTAGAAACACAAGAATATTAGTAAACATAACTACATGAGTGTTGATCATCATCAAAACTAGAGTGGAAGGCCATTGGGCCAACAAAAAGATTTACAATTCCTCCCTGAAACTGGCGCCAAAATTTGATCGAGGTGAAACCTACAAAGAAAATAGAGTTTAGAATTTGTAGATAGATAGTGTTAGCTTTTCTCAATATTACCGCTATAGTAAGTGGCTATGCGGGTCATGATCCACAAGGAAGGACTGCGATGAAAGCATTAAGTGATCTTTTTAAATTACTATATACCGGTTAAAATATTTCTTCTTAGTTTTTAAAAAAGAAAAGAAAAGACAAGAGTTAAGTTAGAGTAGAAAGTAGAAGAAGAAGAAGATGGTGTTGTTGATGCTTTCAAAAGGAGAACTAAGTTAGGAAAATGAAAAGAGGAAGGTGTTGGTTTAAACGTGTTTCTAAACTAAGAAATGAAAAGAAATTAAGTAAGAAAAATTATTTATCTCTTTTTGTTGATTACTGTACCTTGGATCGTTCGCAACGATCTTACCTTAATTTGGAGGCAATCAGCGCATAGGCCATAAGATCCGATCTTGTTCTCGTCCACATTACATCATTAAGAACCTCGGGGAGCAAGTAAGAAATGATATGGACAATAAGGAGGAATCCATCATCATGAGCTATCGATAGCACTCACAATGACAAGGCTCTTTCGATGCTATAGATTCATATGGATAGTACCCTAGCAAAATAAAGTAAATACAAGAGGAAAAAGAACATAAAAATGTAACCTTAGATTAAATTGAAAAACTATGAAAGAAAGGAGAGAAAATTATAATGGTGTCACTCTCAATATAACTCTCTCTTTAACATGAATCTCTCTCTAACTTAAGCTTACAAAGAAATAGAAAAATACATAAATATAAAAAGAAAAACTTAAGTTAAATTAGAACAAAAATCCTATCCTAACTCTTTGCTGGAGTGGTGCCCGTTTGCCTTATGATTATGCAGTATTTATAGCAAAAACTGGAAGAAGAAAAAGAGTGTATGAAGATAGGGAGAGCAAATGCTCCCCCAACTGGTCTTATCTTGCTGCGGATCCACAGCTCTGGCCCTGGATCCGTAGCAAGGATCTGGTCTCTTCCGCGGCAAGGATCTGGCCAAGGGGCCAGATCCGGGGAGCGCGTTGGTTGGCTTCTTCTGATACACTTTTATCTTCAATTGAGTATTCAGTTTGAGATTTGGATTTGACAATATCCTCGTTGATCTTCAAGTTAACTAAATAGATCCGTATAAATCTGATTTAACTAATATTTATTTGGTATTATCTTCTCTCCTTCCATTAATAATCACCTGCAGAATTTAGATATTAAAACAAGTAAATAGCAGGAATTATTGCAAGATACATATAGGAATATAATAATAATAAATGCAATATACGTGTACAATTAGTAACTATCTGAGCAAACATCCAATTCCAAACAAAACAGTCCCTAGACAATCCAAGAAAGATTTAAACAATACTTCCATTTCAATTCACTGCTTTATTTTAAAGTTTTTCGATTACATCCATCCAAGTACAAGATTGATTACATCTAACAAGAGAAATACAAGATCTATTATAGTTCATGTCTTTCTAGAAAGAAAAAACAGATACGCTTTCTGTCACAACATCCATGATAGCATTCAAGAGATGGTTCCTAAGCAAACAATTCACTATTCTCGGGATGGTAATAACACCGAGAACTCTCAGGTAAATGACTGCATTGAAGATCATGTCTCGGACTACAGATTGAAGCCTACAAGACAATGATGATATCAGCACCAAGCCAGTAACTCTGAAGATGAACCCGGAGTGGAGGCAAGTGAAGCAACTCTTCAGTAGAGATCTTAGGGAATAGCCCCATACTTTCCTCCAGTTGCCCACCGGTAAAGCAACGATATTCAACAGGAGTACAGACGACCAGACCAAGAGATTAGAACCATCATCAAGTATGCCCTGTGCTCCCCTCCTACACGCTATAAGAAAAGGGAGGTGCCGAGCCCCAATCCCATCCCGACCTAATTTGATCAAAGACCAGACGGATAGACCAGGCAAAAGCAAGAGTCCTGCTTATTCTCCCTGACAGCCATGACTCGTTGTGAAGCCTGACCTTCCTCGATGAGCCTATCATGAAAATTGATATTCTTCGACAAATGAACTCCTAAACATTAGGAGCGCAGCAGTCGTCTCCATCCTCTCCCTCTCCTTTCTCTACCTGATGAAGAAGAAAAAAGATATCACCACCTACCAGCTATGTGAAATTTTAAAAGCAAGGAGTTTTCAAGAAGAAGCACAGATTTTCCCTTGAAGTTTCGCCCTATTTATAGATGAAAAGGAAGCCCAAGCGTCTACCGTTCAAAATTTCAAACCCAAAGACTGGTCCATGTCCCGAGATTTATGGTATGATAGGATCCTTGAAGACTCAAAATATCTCTGCCATGATCTCACCTTTTAATAACTGAGAGATTTGAAAAGACATCTGCCAAATGGATGGCTGTAGAGACAAAATAATGAGCCTGAAACTTCTAGAAGAGTTCTTTCCTCAGAAAAAATTGATTGAGGGTGTAAATTCTTTATTTGATTGTAAAAAAATTACAACAGATCAATAATCCGATTACAAAAGAGGAGAGAATGGTTGGATCTCCCCTTTATTTAAGACTGGGTTCTTTGCGTAGCGATGGAAAGTGAATCTTATTTTTCGTTGACCGGGTGAATGTCAAGCTCTTCTGAAAATTTCTCTTTGAATCACGGATGGAGTAGCACAGCTCTTATTCCATGAGATCTCAAAAAGACTTAAGTAAAAACTTGAACTCAATAAGTTGTTGTAGAAGAGTTGAACTTTTTATCACTATTCCTAAGCAGGAAAATTCCGACCCCTTTTCAATAGCAAACTGAGCATTTATAGGGGTCTGAGGGGTAAAACTATCCCCTAAAAACTCTCCATAATGGGGGTTAACTTACCTCATTACGTGGGCAGTAACTGACCCGGTAATGATGGCAGTTACAACTGAGACGCGGAGCTCCTCTGCAGTTGAAATGCAGGCTTGAGCTCCACGTTTAGCCATTGAGAAAACGCTGGACGCGGGCCTTGAGCTTCGCGTTTAGGCGCCGCGGTGGTATTGAAGCGCGAGCGCGGGTTTTGAGCTCTATTGAAACGCGGGCTTCGAGCCCCGCGTCTTGGCTTTGTAGTGATGCTGAGACGTGAGCTTCAAGCCTGCGTCTTGGCTTTACAATGATGCTGATATGCGAGTTTTGAGCCCTGCACTTGACACTGCGGTGATGCTGGGACGCGAATTTCGAGCCTCGTGTCTTGACATTGTAGTGGTGTTAAGACACAGGCTTCGACCTCTGCGTCTTGGCATTGCAGTGATATAGGGGTGTAAGGTTCGTGCCTTGCGTCTTGGTGTTGCATGATGGCTTTAATTAGCCTCGTGTTTGAAGTATAGACTCTACTATCTGATGACTTATCTTCAGTGATTTCTAGACAATCTACAGAACTCCCTCCAAAGTTTTTAAAACTCCGCGGTTGACTGGGACGAGTTTCGAAACACTTTGGACTTTTCTTTTAGCAACAAGCTCTCAAGACTGGATTGGCAATCTTCTGAGATACCTTAGCTTGATCTTGTCTGGATCTTGGTCTTCACAAGTGTACTATTAAACTCTTTGAAGCCACCAGAGATGATCATCGTGAGCGTTTAGATACGCAGTCCAGACCTCCTCGGTGCTTTGAGCTGCTTATTGGTGTACTGTTGAACCAAAGAAATAATCATCTGCTTTTGCTAGTATATTGTTAAACTGATTGCAGAAGCAAAGACTGAACACAGGTCTTGTAGGCGCAAAGGCCATGTTGCCTTGGAGACGCAAACCTAATCTGATGTAGAAACACGAATCTCATTCATTAGAGAGACGCGAACATCGAAGTGGATATGCAGCTCTCACTTTGTTGAAGTGACACAGACTTTGAGGTGAAGAGACGCGGCTCTGTTAAATGTGAAACTCACGTTCTGGGTTCATTGCCACGTGTCTGGCTGAACTTGAAGAGACGTTGTTCTCTTAAAACGTGAGGTCCGCATTCTGGGCGCGTTGCCACGCATATGGCGACGATTGGTCTCGAGATACGGGCCACGTATCTTGGCTAATTACTGTGTTTATAAAAAGACAGTAATCTTTCAGGAGTCATCATTAGACTCTTTTCTTCTCTGTTGAACTTTGCGTCTAGGGTTTTAAGAACTTAAGAAAAGCTTCGAGCCTTTTCTTCCTTTTTCTCATTTTCTCTTAAGAATTCACTGTCAAGATGGCCCCAAAGACCAAGTCTGTGGATTTTTTCTCGAGCGCCATCGCTCTAGAGGTCTAAATGGGAGGTTCCTCTGTGCAAGAGGCCCTTATTTCAGGTAATAAGACTGAATCAACTTTCGTCATTAAAGAATTCGAAGAGTAACTTGGCTCTTAAGCTTCTTCTGAGTTGAACCGCCAATGCGAGGCTCACGCCCATGTTTGAATTTCAGATGCGACTCTTGCACCGGTAGGCAAGATGTGAGTTTGATGACCTCTGCATATTTGCTTCATCAGCTTGAGTCTGTGTCTGCTTGTTGAACACGGCATCATTGAGCCTTCCGTTTGATCCCAACACTTAGAGAATTTTTCTAAGTGTGGGAGTTCAGAGGCGGATTTCATTTGAACCTTGCGTCTCTGAGGTTTGACGCGGGTTTCACTGAGTGTCGCGTCTGATTCCAATACATAGAGAAATTTCTAAGTTGTGGAGTTTCAAACGCAGACTTCATGTGAGCCTCACGTCTCTGAGGTTTGACGCGGGTTTCACTGAGCTCCGCATCTCATTCATTAGATGCAGTTCTGAGGTAAACTTTGCGTCTGAGTTTCAACACTTAAACAATTTTCAAGTTGCCGACTATTGTGTTGTCCTTTTTACAGTGTGATACTCCTCGAATCTTCTTTCCAAAAAGTGTCACTTTGGTCATGTAGGTGGTGCTTACCCAAACATGTTTTCATTCTCCAGAGGACTGCTCCTGTGACCACTGGTAAATCAAAGGAACGACGAAGCCGGATCAGCAATGCCAGTATGCTGACTCTCCAAGAAATCATTTCTGATGGTCGATACGAATCGGATTCCCGTGCTTTATTGAGGAATACTGACTTCTTCTTTGGTGACTCGATCGAGGAAGCTGAGGTTGCTCTTTATGATGGGGATTAAAATGGCTTCGCCAGATTGGCAATAGGAGGTTTTTCCTCTCGAATATGGAGCAGATGTATCCCCTGGCCTACCTGCAGCATATGTCCGTGTGTCGAACAATGGACTAGGAGTTAGTCAGATAAATCTCCGAAGTTTCCCTGGGGAAGACAGGTGCCCAAAAAGCCTTCACTGTCGGTCATGGGAGGGATGTGCTGGGGTTGCAGCCTGACTTGGTCAGAGCTGAATACCCAACATGAGAGATCCCATAACTTGTAGCCACATTCATCAGACAATTTTTGGATGTGAGGGGTGACTTCCCTCCAGAATTTTGTGCCATTGGATGGATCTACTCTACCGACAAAACATGGTAGGGCAAAATGGTAGGGTTTGTTCTAGCAGAATTTGAAGTTCTTTTGCTGCAGGCCAGACTGTACGGGGACGTAAGGGCTGTCCAGTATGACATTTCACAGAGCACCCAACATTTCTACGCTGTCCTGGAGCGATATAATCCAGAGACATGCACGTTCTTCACTCCCATTGAGGAAATAGGGCTTGCCCTTCATGAGATGTACGAAGTCTCAGGGCTGATGATTGGAGCTGCCCCTTACGAGGAATATGTCCCGTCGACAGAGAAGTCGACAGAGGAGTTATATTTGCTGAAAAAGAGTGATCCTCTGGTGTATGAGACTTATTGGGAGGTGCTGTACCACTATCACATCTGTGGGCAGGTGACTGGATGGAGGTGTGGGGGAGTTAATCAGATGTAGTGGGCAAATTATCTGTTCCCTGGGGTGAATAAAGCTGACCTAATGACCCGGATAGCTCCCAACACTGATGAAGAAATTTTTGAAAGGATCAGTGCATCCACTAGCTCATACACTACAGAGTCTAATGAGGATACTTTCAAACTAGACACGATTTTTGAAAGTTTTCACCATCAGGCCAGGATGCTAATATCTGACCGGGCTCCACTAGCAGGCTTCCTCATGTTATAGCTGAAGCGATGTGTGGTGCCAACGCTACTGCATGAGGTGATCGTCGCTGGCGTGGTGTACTCAGCTATTTTGCTTGCTCATTGGAAGTCCATTGCTCTCCTTCCATCAATAGTGGTTGGGATCCAGAGTGGGTTATGGGCGCTAACGAAGAGCTTTTATCAGGTGAAAGCAATCGTGGACACAGAGGGCAACCCAATCAAGGACTCCAATGGTCATCCCCTAGTTAAGACTCTCAGTCCTAGGGTTGAGCTTTCATACACATATCTGATGGCTTGGTATATGATGTATTGTCCATCTCTAATGACCGCTGTTTCTGCCTCAGAATGTTTTATACCTTTTGTGCAGCGGTTGGAGAGCTCGAGCTGGCTGCAGTACTACATGTTCTACATCCGAAAGACTATTCTAAATGGGAGCAACTACCAATTGGACAGGCGTTTCCCCGGGATTCACGACGCATCCTATGGAGACAAGTTTGCGGACCTCATTGGCCTGGATGGATTCAACCTATTGCCTTCCGACATCTTCTGGTGGTTGATAAACATTCGGCTAGGATAGTTTTTCAGCAAAGGAATTCCTATACAGTAGAGCCTTACATGCCTTGTCGGTTTGCCAGACAGTTTGCTTACGACCAATTGTACGTTGGTAACTTCAACCCAAACCTTCGCTTCTATGGGAATTTATTCGAAGGTGTTCAGGCATGGTATTACAGCATAGCTGGAGGAACTGGAGTTGTCTTTACCCTCCCTCACAAGACGCCCAAACTCTTATTCTAGTCTTGATTTTTGTACGTGGTATTTCATGGCAAATAAGATGCTTAGATTTGGAATACACATCTCATGCATAAAGGGCATCAAATCCATGTATAAAGCCAAGGTAGGCTCCAAGTGTTGTCAGATGCGAGGGATAACCGAGTATCAAGAGGCCAAGAAGGAAGCGAAAAAAAAGGTCATGAGAGAGGCTACTAGAGCTGGAGAAGCTTCAGGGTCAGAGTCTGGAGCAGGAGCGGCTGAGGAGCAACCCATCGGAGGACTCGGCAAACCGTGCCCAACCATCCTCGAGCCTCTGCTTCCCAAGGTGAGCCCAACATGAAGAAGGTAAGAAAAGGATCTGAGGCTGCAGTTTTAGTCCAGATGCCCAAAATAATTCCTTCTGGTACTGAGGAGCAGGAGGAGGAGGAAAAAGAAGATGAGGCATTTTGGCTTTTCATCCCTGAGGTTTGCATGGCAGGAGCCCTGCAGTCTTGGCGTAGGTAGAGTCTGCAGGCTAGGCCATCGTGACCGAAGAGGCTATGGTTGCAGAATGGCCTGAATAATTGATGGAGAGGGATGAGGTTGAAATTCTATCTCAACTGGAAGTTTCAATTCGGTTTGGCAGCTTCTACGACTCAAGAAAGAGTGGAGGTGAATCAGCCGGGCTCTCCTAGTGTCTTGATGTCAGCCTCTTGGGTTGCAGAGCCCAGCCCTACCACTGGACTTCTTAGTGGCAAAGCTTCGGTCACTGAGGCCTCCTTGGTTCAAGTATCATCTTCGTCATCTGAAGAGCACAGCGACTATTCGGGGGACGAAGTTGACTTCAGCGATGAACCTGCTCTTCCTGACACCAGCAGGTTTTCACATATTCAGAGGAAGAGATGCAGGTGTATGTTCCTGCAATGGTTCCGTCATTGGGAGAGGTCACTACTACCGAGGATATTTATTTTATCCCTTTTAATTATTTCCGCGTTGAGTTTGCCAAATGTTTTAACACTTCATTTGAATTTCACCTACAGGAGTGGCTACCGGTGTTGAGGCTGCGACCTCCTCCCATATTGAGGAGATGATCAAGGAACTAATCCAACCAGAGGGCCTTAAAGTTTCTGCTACTAGAATGATCTCTGAGAGTATAACCACTGTGACTGGGGAACCCTCATCCCCGAGCAGCCTGCCAAAGGATCTACCATTTTCGGATCCTCAGCTTGGTAAGAGAACAAAGATTCTCCTATACTCTCATTCTTATCGTTATTGCTAATATCAATGTTATGATTGCAGAGAGTAACAGGTTGGCTCAAGTGGAAGAGACCGTGGAAGGTACTGGCACAGAGGACAATGCACTTCAAACTTCAACATCTGAACCAAGTACTGTGGAGTTTGTCGCTGCGGCTGTTGCTTCAGAGGCTACCACAGTAACAGCCTCAGAGGTGCCGGTCATGACCTGGGTGTTGATAAAAACTGTTGTTGGCCTAGTCTCTGCACCAAGTGAGATGGTTCCTGCCTCTATGGGCATTGTACACATAATCATAGAAAGGGGGTCCGGGAGTGAACCAACATAGCTGGCTCCAGCCATGGACATCATGGAAGAATTGGCACATCAGATGGTACAATAATTCTTCACCTCCATGAGGTTCTGCATCGAATTGGTTATTTTCGGGACAAGTTTTGTCGAGTTTGCCTGAATGCTTCTTGAAAACTAGATCGAGAACATCCGTCATACTAGAAGCTCCTAGCAAGTTAGAGCATATTTGACGTTAGTCGAACAGCTGGGGATATGCTTAAAGGAACTAAGGACCCTGGAAGAAGGCTAGTCTGGTGGACGAGGCTTGACTGATGTTGAATAAGCTCCTCCTGCTCAAGAATGTGAGTGAAAAGAGATGGAGGAGCGGATGGCTGAGGAGGCTCGACACTTCAACGAATTCTAGGCCAGCAACCAGAGATTGGTTGATGACTCTAGAGAATCTGAGGTTGTCACCAAGAATACAGAGTAAGTCATAACCACTGCTTGGACAGCTATTGCCAAGACATAATCCTTAATTCAAGTAAATGAGCAGAAACTTGCTGCTGCCAGGAAAAGACTGAAGGAGCTAGAGGCTGCCAAGAAGCGAGTCTAAGAAGATCTTACTGCTCGTTCTTTCAAGTTGGAATCTCTTCAAGCACAGTTGGCTACGAAGAAATTCTTATTAGAGGAATAATTGAGGATTCAAGCTTGGGCAGAGGTTGAGAAGGTATGCCAGCGTGGATGCAGCACCTCCGAAACTAGATTTATTCTTTGGCTGAGCAGAATTTGCCCTCCTCCTTTTGTATCTCCTTTTTTATGTAACACTCTACTTATTAAATAAGAGAGTGCTTATATCACTTTTATCATTTTGATATAAATAATAAAAGTTATCAAATTTTGTCTCATCTTTATTCCTTCTTTGTGTTTGAGGACCAGACGGAGTTTTTGTTGTGTAGGAGAACACAACTCTTATAGACGCGGCTCTTGACCAAAGTGGAGATGTAGTCCTTGGTCATTCGCTGAGACACGGCTATGAGTTGCAGAAAAGAAACTCAGGCAGCACTGATTTTGTTGGTGAGACGCGGCCCTAAATTATAGGGGAGACGCAACTTTGAGTTATAAAGAGACGCGGCTCTAAATTGTTTGGAGGACGCGACTCTGATTTTGAGAGACGCGACTCTAATTTGCTAAGAAGATGCAGCTCTGGATTATTGAGAGATGTGACACTGATTTGTTGAGAAGAAGCAGCTCTGATTTACTTAGAGAACGCGGGTCTAAATTGTTGAGAGATGCGGCCCTGAGCTCTTCAACTTGCTGGAGGCAACGTAGCCCTTGGTTCGTGAAAGGATGCGGACTTCAAGGCACGACCTTGGATTGTTAAAGAAGTGGTCTTCATTCTGTTCAAGAAACACAGCCTTTGGTTTGCGAAGGGATGCGGACTTCAAAACTCGATCCTTGAAACGTCGCACACAGCTTATAGAAACGCGAAGATCTTGCTGGATCTTTCGAGATAAAGTCGGCGTTGACGGTTGGGGATGCGTGTCGTTGGGACTTCCAAGAGCAAAAATCCACTAGTCTTGCCCGGACTTGATTTGATATTCGCGTAGCAAATTAAGGCTATTAATTGGCCTTTAAGAACAGTTTTGATTTTTATATCGTTAATTAATGGCCATTAAATAGGCCATGAGTCTCTTAACAGTCATTCATCTTGATTATTTTCCTTCGCGAGCACGTGCTCTGAAGAACTCCATCTTGATTGTTTTCCTTCAAGGGCATGTGCTCTGAAGAACTTTCAGAGTTCTTTAAAAGAACCCAAAGTTTTGATGCTTTCTTACAATCTTCTTCGAAGATTACTACTGTTAAGTGATTTTAAAATCAAAAAAGCATCCCTTCAGGTGCTTTCATGACTGTGTCTTGACGGATGAAGTCCAACCTCCAGAGAACTTTTCTTAAGGTAGGAAATGACCTTTGCCATCATAAGGCTCTGTTTCCTTAAAGCTCTGTCATCGCCGATTATGAAGAGACTTTGTCTCTTGATCTCTTCCTAATATTTCTGAAAAATCTCTTTCTTGAAGTTTAGACAGTCAACTTGAGATCCATGCATTCATGCTCTACAAACACGATCCTCGCGTTAATTCATGAAACGCGAGTTTGTTGACTTCTAAGTCTCAAGTTCTTCAGACGCGAGTGTAGTGAACTCTGTGTTTTTAAGCCTTAAACGCGAGCTTTAGCATATAAGACTCACGTCTAGAGTTTATGACTTCAAAATTTTAAGGCTACTCTTTTGAGATCTTTAGACGTGAGTGTGGCGAACTCTGTGTCTTGAGGCCTTAAAAGCGGGTCTCTCATATAATACCTGTGTTTGGAGTTCATGACTTAGAAAATTTTAAGACCTGTGCTTGCGCCTTTAATATATGCCCCACGTTTCAATCCTCAGACGTGAGTCTAATGTTGGGCTGTGCATTCAGATCCATATTTTTTTCCTTTGCAGAGTATGGTAAACTCCGCATCTTGAAGCTTTTAAATGCGAGATCCGTGTATAAGACTCGCGTCTGGAGTTCTTGACTGTCTTTTGTAGAAATTTTGTCCTCGGGTTTTTTCTTCTTGCAGGTCTTGGCCGTATCGATGGTGCTTGTTCCAGTGTCTTTGACGCATCCATTGAAGGAGACATGAAACGGCTAGCTTCGATTGGCGACCACTTGAGAAGTCAGAACTTCTCTTCAAGGGCGAGGAAGATCTGCGCGGTTTTCAATACACATCAAGACATTATTGGACATGATGCACTAATAATGTCTTGGATCCTTCCTGATCACAATGAGCATGGTGCATTTGAAAGTTACGGGAGAGAGGACGTCAATGTAAGGTCTCGGATCTCCCTTCATCAATCTTATTCAAAAAAGTGACAACAACAAAAAAACTCATGCTCATTAGATGACTTTCTGGTGGCGGAGCTTCCAATTAAGTGAAGGATTATGACCTTGTGAAGACCCTCGCACCAGTTGCTCGGGTGGAATCCGAATGCTTCCTTGCATTTTGACCTCAAGAAACACCATTGTTCTCAAGAGGAGAGAAAGTCGATCTGTTGTTCCCGGCCACAGTCATGAAGATAAACTTTGTGTATCGTCAATGTTTCAAGGAGTGAGTGCAACTTTTCGCTGAGCAAGAGAGAATTCTTTGTACTCTTTTATTATAATACTCAATCTTATTAGAAAAGAGAGCGTTTTGTATCACTTTAATATTTTTGAATATCAATAAAAGTGACATTTTTTTTCCTTCTTATTTGTCTTGACTTTCTTTTTGTATTGAAAATCAGACAAGCACAAGTGATTATCTCTGATTTGCTAGAAGTGTAACATTTTAAATTAGTAAGTCAAAGTTAGAAAATTTCATTTAAAAAATTTAAAAAGGTTACTGTCAGAGGTGTGATATTAACTTGACATGAGTGAAATAGGTTTTTTTTGGACTTGCCAATTTATAGATGAGAATAACAAGTGAAGTTTTCACTCCGCGGAGGATTTTAATTTAGTCTTCATCAGAGGTTTAGTATTAATGTAATTAAGACTCAGCTAGGGATTAGTGAGAACACTGTTAAAGGTGTGATATTAACTAACAGTGATTTTAAGTGGACCTGCCATTCTATTGACGAGAATAACAGGTAAGACTAGACCCATCGAGGATCTAAGTATTTCTTTACCGTCAGAGGTGTGATATTAACTTAACGAATTAGATTGAATCTTGTCAGAGGTGTGATATTAACTTGACAAGAATGTGAGCAAGAGGTGTGATGTTAACCTAGCTCCACAGGAATTTCAATTTCGTTTGGGAAAAACTGAAAATACCACTGTCATAGGTGTAGTGTTAAACTTGACAGTGAAGGTAATACTAGAGGTGTAATTTTGAACTTAGCATAGTCATCTAAACTTCGATACAGAAGTTCGAGGGGAAGTCACTGTCATAGGTGTATTGTTGAACTTAACAATGAACTAGATGATAGAGGTGTGATGTTAAACTTAGCATTGCTCGTCTCAGCATCGATATGGAAACCTGAGAAAAGTGACTATCAGAGGTTTAATGTTGAACTTGGCAGGAAATTGATTACTGTTAGAGCTATGGTACTAAACTTAACAGTAGTTTGTCAGAGTTGTGTATTAACATGATAACAATTGATTTGCGATATGAGTAATTTTGAGGACTTATCATTCTATTGAGGAGAATTGACAAGTGAAGTTTGAAATATCAGAGGCGTAGTGTTAACTTGACAATTTTGAAGACTTGTGACTCCACATAAGGGAATGACAAGTAGAAGTTCATACTCACTGGGAAGTATTAAAACTTTTCACTATTAGAGGTGCAGTGTCAACATAACAATGATTGAGTTTGTGGACCTACCACTCAATGGGAGGGAATTGGTAGGGGATTTCGGTGAAAAATAGAATGAATTGTCATAGGTGTAATATTAACGTGACAAACATTTATTTTCTAAGGGCATGAGAGGTTCGCTGTTAGAGGTGTAATGTTAACATAATAATAGAGAGATTTTGAGTGGGTATTTAGTAAAATTTTATCGTCAGAGGTTTAATGTTAACATGACCGACTCCACTGGGAATCAAGGAAAATGGCTTGTTAGAGGTTTACTGTTAACGTGACAAGTCTATGCTCATTTTGTCAAAAAAATGGACACATGTATTTTCGTGGTCCTACCATTTTGTGGGAGGGAATTGGTAGAGATTTTGGAGGAAAAGATGGGAACAAGTCCCTTATGATTTTTAGCAAGCCCTCAGCTATCAACGGACTTGGTTTACCAACTATCGTTTGAGTTGGGCAAACCATGCTATTCCTCTCAGCATGATGAGTTGTCGAGTACTTATATTGGACTTAAAAGTTAACATTTTCCTATATCCTTAGCCGTCAGAGGCGTCGGATGTTCATATATAAACTAGAGAAGAGTAATAAGGCTAAAATTAAAGTTTCACACTTTGTCTTTTCTTTGATGTTTACAGCATGCATCATGATGTAACCAGTGTTCGATCGGCTCGACAATGATCGACCGTAACGTGATCTATTGAAGGAAGAAGCTTTTCTTTGGCGCTCTTCCAAACATCTTGGATCTGAAAGTTTTTTAATCAGAGGTGTAATGTTAACCTGGTTATGAGAAGAACTCTATGAAGGACAATACTTCTTCAAGAATCTACCATTGATCGGCATCATGAGCATATCGCCGTCTGGGGTTATAAGGTAGTATGCTCCATTTGAGTAGACTGACTCTACTACAAATGTTCCTTCCCATTTGGGTTGGAATTTTTCTTTGGTCTTATGCGTCATCACCATATGTTTTCTGACAGCAAAGACAAGGTCACCTTTCTTGAAAGTACGCTCTTTGACTTTCTTGTTGAAGGCTCTGGTAATTCAAGCTTGATAAAGCTTGATTTGCTGTTGAGCTTTCAGGCGTTTATTGTCTAAAGCTTCCAGCTCCTAGAGTCGCAGTCGATGCTTCTCCTCATTTGTTATCTCCATTATCAAGGCAATGCGTAGAGATGGGATCTGAATTTCTTGTGGGAGTACGACCTCATACCCATATACCAAAGAGAACGGTGTATCTTTCGTCAGGGTTCTCACTATTGTGCAATAAGCCCATAAGTATTCACCTAACTTATCATCCCAGTCGCATTGGCTTTTCGAGATAAATTTCTTAAGAAGTTTCCCAATGGTCTTATTGAAAGATTTTGCAAGGCCGTTAGCGGCTGGATAGTATGTCGTTAAAGATACACTATGTATCATGAACTTGTTGTAGAATCTTTAAAAGGCTTGGCTGACGAACTAAGGCCCATTATCATGGACAATCTGTCATGGCACGCCAAAGCGGTAGACCACGTGATGTTTAATGAATTTGATCACATCAGATGTATTTATCTCCCTCAAAAGGATAGCTTCAGCCCATTTGGAGCAGTAATGGATTATGGCTAAGGTAAAATGATGTCCTTTGGATGAAAGTGGGCTGATAGGACCAACCACTCCCTTCCCCACATCTTAAATGGTCAGGAAGAAGTTGTAGGGCAAAGACATCCTAATGCTTAGTGAATGAAGTCACCATGGATCTGATAGGTGTGGCATCACTTAGCGTAAGCGATGGCGTCACAGATCATCTTTGGCCAATAATATCCTAGTCTTCGGAGTCGATCTCTAAGTTTTGAACCAGATTGATGAGCTCCACACATACCGTCATGAACTTCTTTGAGTACCTCATGTGCTTCTTCGTGTGACAGGCAGCGGAGGAGGATTCCATCATGTAATTGGCGATACAATGTTCGCATGATCGCATTGTAATAGAGTCGAGGGGCCTTCCTCTTAATGGCAGCTTCCACTTTAAGGTCATCTGGTAAAATGTCGTACAATGCGTAGTCGATATACGAAAATCACCAATCCCTGAGCTCTGGACCTGTTGAAGTCTCTAGAGTTTCTTTGACTTGAAGGTTTCCTATTGGCTTTTGGTTATCTTCAAGGGCGAACCTTAGACAGTACAAGTCATGACTGTAGACGAGTACTTTCTCTGCTACTCTGGCTGGAAGAGCCAAGAAAGTAGAAAGAGATGCCAGTGCCTCTGCATGTGCATTTTGCTGACGAGGTACATGGTCAATGTAGAAGTTTCTAAACCTCTCTGCCATGTGGATAGTTGTGTTGTGATAGGGTACTAAGTCTTCATGTCTGACTTGATACTCCCCGAGAACCTAGTTAACGATAAGCTTTGAATCATCATATGCTTCGAGATTTTTAACGCCAATCTCATCGGCGATTTATATCCCGATCAAGAGAGCATTGTATTCTGCCACATAGTTGGAACATGGATCAATTAATGAGAATGCACGAGGGATTATGTAACTCTATGAGAAGACAAGTACTACCCCAACTCCTGCTACGATATTTCCTCAAGGATCTATTCTTGATGCGCCATTAAAGAAGAGTTGCCACACCTGCTCTTCGAAAGAAGTCAGGGTCAAGCAAACTTCAGCGACCTCATCTGGGAGATCTTCATAAAGTTTGGTCGTCCTTGGATCTGGATACTCAGCAAAGAAGTCTGCCACTGCCTGTCCCTTCATAGCTTTTTGTTGCAAGAATTGCATCTCATATTGGGAGAGCAATATGGCCCATTTTGCTAATCAATCATTCAGTAACGATGGCTTCATCATAAGCAATCTTAAAGGATTGACTTTTGATATGACGTGTTTGGTTTGACCCACCAAGTAGTGTCGCATCTTCTGGAAGACAAATACCAATGCCAAGCATTCTTTTTCGATCGGGCTGTATCGATGTTCAGCTCCAATCATTGTTCTACTCAGGTAATAGATTGCTTGCTTATGTCCTTGATTATTATTCTGGACTAGTAAAGCTCCTAGAGAATGATCCATAGCTTGAACGTATATCAGGAAAGGTTTTTCTGACACCAGAGCTGTACGGACAGGTGGATGCATGAGGTACCACTTGATTTCCTCGAACGCTTGTTGGCAAGCATCATCCCAAATAAATGAAACACCCTTCTTCATCAATTTGGTGAAGAATTGGCATCGTCCTGAGAGATTTGAGATAAATCTCCGGATATATGCTAGTCGCCCTTGCAATCTTCTAAGCTCTCTAAGATTCCTTGGAGGTTGCATCTCCTGGATGACGCAGACTTTCTCTGGGTCGAGATGGATTCTTTTGGATGTCATGATAAACTCGAGGAATTTACTGCTGGCTACCTCCAGGAAAGATTTGGTGGGATTCATCTTCAATTAATGCGCCAGCATGATATTGAATACTGTCTTCAGATCTGCTATGTGATCGCCTTTGACACGGCTTTTCACTGCAATATCGTCTATATAGAATTCTACTATTTTGCGTATATGCTCATAAAAATTGCATTCATGCTCTCTGGTATGTCACCCCCTGCATTCTTCAATCTGAAGGGCATGACAGTATAGCAATACACCCCTATTGGTGTCCTGAAAGATGTATGCTTCTCATCGATAGGGTACATCTTAATTTGATTGTTCCTGAGAATCCATCCATGAAAGACATCCGTTCAAACCTACACGTGTTGTCGATTATGACATTCGTGATTGGAAGAGGAAACTCATCTGTAGGACACGCTTCATTTAGACATGAAAATTAATGCAAATCTGGATCTTCTCATTCTTCTTGGTAATGGGGATGATATTGGCTACCCAATCAGGGTGTTGTTCTTTCCTGATAAAATCAGAGTCTATAAGCTTCTTGACTTCTGACAGGATTGCTTCCATTATCTCCGGGCGGAATCATCGTCACTGTTGCTTGATGGGCTTCGCATCCGGATTGATGTTGAGGCAATGCATAGCCACTTAAGGGTCTAGCCCAGGTATATCCTCGTAGTTCTAAGCGAAAACATTTATATACTTATGCACAAGAGATATTAGATCTTCCTTCTTGGGGGGTGATAAGCTTTCGCTTATAAAGATGGGCTTAGAATTAGCCTCATTTCCCAGATTAATCTGGGTTACCTTATACTCTGTGGGTGGTTCACGTTGTTCAAAGTGAATATTCCAGAGAGTATTTAGGTTTTTGATCCAAGAATCTGTATCTAACTGGATCACTTCTTCATCTCCATCTTTCGGGTGGCTTGTTGAAACCAAGTTTACCGAAAGTTCTTTGAAGATGTTGCCGACACTTATATCTGACTCCTAGATGACGTGCATAATGAGTGATTATGGTATAATGACTCTTCAGACTCAGAGGCTAATGAGATTGGAGTTGACACATAGCCCAACCCCCAGCGAGTTCGATGATAATAATCAGGGGCTTTCCCTTTTAGAATGAAGGATCGAAGCAGTGTTCTCCCTCTTTTGCCGAAGTTCAAGCCAGGACCACTTGTTAGGTCATACCCTATATTCTCCATCATTCTGAGTACATTTGACTCATAATGAGAGAACTAAGAAAGTTCCATCTCGCTTTCTGAGTCTTCACAATTCGTTCGTTTGGACTCGGCTCTTCAGAAAAGAATCAATTTTTGGCCTTTGCATCTTGTTGGGACATCGAAGAAAGATCCTTGTGCATCACCGATGCTTTGATATACCATGAGAGATGATTTCACTGGTATATGCAATGATGTCAGGGCATCTATTGCCGATAAGGTGTCATCACCTATGGAATCAGAAGCAAACACAAAAAAGTAAGCCAAATCTATCTCTTCATTAATATACCACTCGCCTACATCATTGACGGTGTTATTGACATCGAGTTTATTAATGATCGTTACAAGTGGATTCAGCTCCTAAAGACATTCTTCTTCTGCCTCTGGGTCGACATCAGCTTCATTACCAGAGTCTAGTTCCTCTGGCTGGAGATTCTCGCTGTATCTAGAGAATCCTGGTACAGGAGAGAGTCAGTGAAGTAGTTCTCTACCCCCTTGAATGGATGTCTTTCAATGATCAACGTTTTGAGTTTTCCATCTCCGTCAACATACTTCATGACTTGATGGAGAGTAGAGGGGATGATGGAGTTGCAATGAATCCATGGTCATCCCAGCAGCAAATTATATGAAGTGTCGGCGTTGATAACATCACGTCACCTTGGACTTAGGTCCCCGATATGATATTTGAGTTTAATCTTTCCCATTGGGCGCATACTATTGGCATTGAAACCGTAAATGATAGTTTGAGTGGCGCATAATCGGTGAGTGGGGATTTTCAAGTGTTGCATGACCCGACAGGGCATGATGCTCAATGCGGATCCTGGATCCACTTGAATGCGGCTCACTTCAGACGATCTAATTTACCCTGTGAAGTACAGGGGCCTATCATGTTTCCCCCTAACCTGCATGTCATCTGGAGTGAAGGTTATGCAGGGGGTATGTTGAAAGGCGTGGAGGCAATTTTCTTTATCCCGCTCCTGTGGTTCAGCTGGAATCTAAGCCATGAAGACCTCAGCATCAACTAAAGCTTCTCTCAGAGCTTCTGTTGTTGACTTTGATAGTCTCAAGAGCTCATAAAAGGTGATCCTGGCCGAGATATTGGCTAGTTAAGCTAAGACATCAAAGCGGTAAGGTGCTGAAGATCCTTCCGCTTTGTCCTTCAGGAGGGCCTTGGCATATCGAAGCTCATTTTGCTTCTCCATGGGTTTCTTCGTGGATTTCTTGGTTGGCTCTGGGGTGGTTTAGGCGAGTTTGCCACCGTTTCGTCATATTTCTTCAAGTACAACTGACCCGAGCGGGTCCCTGCTATGAGCGACGTATTTGGTTCTGCAACAAGGACGATTGTTTCCTCCTTCGAATCAGTTAGCGAGGGGATATTAGTTTCTGCTTTCCGAGAAGAAACACACACCACATTGCAAGGTAAAACTTTTACTTTGCCCTTGGACTTCCTGTTGGTAACAGTAGTCCACTGTTGGCCTTCCATGAGATCGAGATGAACCCACATGATCTCTCCCTGAGAGTGGGAACAGGTACGAGACCTTTCTCCCGCTGGTGGTGTGGATCTATATTGAGTACCCTTAGTTCCCTTTTCGGGATGGAAACTACTCCGGCCGGCGTTGGAGGCTGTATTTCGAACTGAAGAAATGATGTCATGTTAGCTGTCACTTTCTTCTGCCCTGGGCGGAGCTTGAGCACCTCCGCATCAATCAAAACTTGGAGAATGTCTTTGAAGATGTAATAGCTCTTGGTAGGGTGCCCCAGCATCCTGTGGTAAAGCAGTAATTAGGGTTGTTGGTCTTACCAACCTCCTCAGGATGTCTAGCTTCAGAAGCTTCAGTCTGTTACTCTTGTTGAGTAACTTGAACAACGAATCAACATGCTCATCTTTGAAGGAGTACTGCTTATTAGCGTGTACCTGACTTGAAGAGCTACCCCTTTTAGCCGATTAGGGCTTAGAGGGAGACTTTGTCTCTGACGCTAATGTGTCTTTCCTTTTAGCTTGGAAAGATACTTCTGGCACACGCCTTGTCGACTTTTCAGGTCTGAGCTTGTTTTCTTTTACCTTAAACTTGGCGACAATCTCTTCTGCCTGTTCGCTTTACTGAACCAACTGCTTCCAGGTACGACTTTTAGCTACTCCTATTTGAGCTAGGAGTGAGATTTGCAAATTATGACGGCATGTTTCCACCAGGGTGGTCTGGGTCATACCGGTAGGACAACAGAGAGTCATATTCCAAAATCTCTCCACAAATGCTTTTACTAACTCTCCTTTTCGTTGCCTCATCGCTATGAGAGTTAACATGGTAGTCTTCGAGTCATCTTCGAAGAAGCATGTAAGGAAAAAACTTCTCCAAATCACCCCAGCTTTTGATGGAGTCTTCTGGAGCTTCATGAACCATTCAAAAGCGATCCCCTTCAGGGTGCTGATCAACAAATGTGCCAGGATGGCATCATTTGATACGACATTCTCTGTCTGAGACTTGAAATAGTATATGTGCTGGTTCGGTGACCCCTTGCCGTCGAAGGCCTGTAGGGTCAGAGCTTTGAACTTAAGAGGGTAAGGGACAAGATCACACTCAGCCGGGTATGACCGGACCACTCCTACTTCTTGTAGGCCTTTTCGACTTGCAAAGGCTTCAAGACGCTATTCCAGTTTACTCATTCTTTTGGAATGAGTGCTCATATTTTCTGAGTTGCCTTCCTCTTCGGATGAAGGCTTGGACAACTCAGAGTTGGAATGCTCCTCCTCATCAGTATGTGTAGAAGATGAGTTTTTCCCTTCCTTCCGTTTGCCTTTGGACTTCTAGGAAGGAGTCTTGGCCTTAGGCTTCTTCTTTTTATCCTCAAGCAATTGTGAAAGTATCTACTTGAGGCTGTTGATAGATTCTTGTTGAGCACGAATCATATCGAGTTGCTCCCTCTGGGCCTGGGCTTGTTGTTCAAAGCGCCTGGCCATTTCTTTAGGAGTGCTTGCCATATATGCGAAGGCTTCTTTCTCTACGGAAGAGTTCAAGGCCTGTGACTCCGTAATGGCAAAATGTGACTAGCTTACTTCGATGCCCCAGGCTAGGACATTGTTGTCCACTGGGGCTATCACGCCAGTTCGAGTACGGGTATGTTGGTACACTTCTTCCGGCTCGGTGTCAGACTCATCAGAGCTGACTATTGGCTGCTTCCCCTTAGTTTTGCTTAGAGTAGTGCTTGGACCTACCATATTTGTAGTAACTTCAGGGTACTCTGTATCAGAAAAAGTTCTTCTTATGCAAGAACAATGCCTTTTGGCCGAGCGAGAGACTGACGTGGATGGTAGTCGTTTGAACACCGACTGTTTGCAGTGGCATTCAGAGAGCACCGCTGTAATGAGTCGTTCACAATAGTATAGTGGAGTGATTTGATGAACACTCATCTTCTTTGTCAAGTAATCTCTTAGATCTATCGGAGGGAGATCGAAGAGACCAGCCTCGAGTCTCCGAGGATGAGGACTTTTTAGCTCCCTTCTGACCCTAGTCATTAGAGAGCGAATGTTAACCTTGCGTCGCAACTCTGAGACGCAAGTCTCAGAGGCGCAAGGTTCAGAGATGTGGAGTTCACGCTCCGTAAAACAGGCGCGGCTCTCATGTTTTGGCTTTGAGACACCGGTCTCATGCCTCTGCTGAAATGAGACATGGACCTCGCGTTGCTGATGGCCGCGTTTATCTGGCGACACTTGAGAAACACGGACTTTATGAGTTTCGCGTTCTATTGTAGAGACGCGGGTCTCATGTCTATTAGAAGAGACGCGGACCTCGCATTGCTGCACATTGCATCTAGAAGGTAAAGCCTCAGAAATGCGACCCTCTTGAGCTCTGCGTTTTGGTATCCAGACGCAGACTTCGCGAGTCTGATGCAGTTCAAAAGAGATGCAAGCATGAGTCTCGCGTCCTATATCTGTTGGACAGATGATTTTTCTAGCTCTTGCATCTGTTGTCGACGTGTGCGTCACCTTTGTCAACGTTCAGCATTTCGATTACGCTTCACAGGTTATTGGGAACCCCCGGTAACCTAGAGCTGAGGAAAATAAGGGGCATGACAAGATTGACCTTCATCGACGTTGGCCTCGCGAGTCTCGTAGGAGACGTTAACGCGGGCCACGTGCATGACGCGGCTAGAAATAGCCTTGTTTCCACAGGCCATCTTTGGAAAAGTCTCCGAAGAGACTTGAGAGCTGATCTCCGAGAAGACCCTGCGGTACTGTCGCACCACCCTAGGGCTCTTGGAGCCAGAAAAGAGAAACTCTTCATACTTTACCTGGTCGAATTTCACGACAAGTGACTCGATCATTTTTTCTATGAAGGTGACGTCACCTTGCATCATAACTTGCTCATCAGTGGAGAAAGTATTCCCCAGCGGAGTCTCCATCTCTTATTTTCCTTTGTAGAACAAATGCGGCTCTCGCATTTTAGCTTTGAGACGCGAGTTTCGTACCTCTATTGAGAAAAGACATGGACCTCGCGTTGCTGATGGTCAGATTTGTCTGGCGACACTTGAGAAACACAGACTTTATGAGTCCTGCATTCTATTATAGAGATGCAGGTTTCATGTCTATTAGAAGAGACGCGGACCTCGCGTTGCTGAACATTGCATCAGGGAGGTGAAGCCTCAGAAATGCGAGCCTCTTAAGCTCTGCATTTTGGTATCCAGACGCAGACTTCGCGTGTCTAATGCGGTTCAGAAGAGACGCAAGCATGAGCCTCGTATACTGTATTTGCTGGACAGATAGTTTTTTTAGCTTCTTACATCTGTTGTCGACATGCGCATCGCCTTTGTCGACGTTCAGCATTCTGGTTACGCTTCACGGGTTGTTGAGAATCTCGGGTAACCTGGAGCTGAGGAAGAGAAGATGTGTGGTAAGATTGGCCTCCAACGACGTTGGCCTTGCGGGTCTCATAGGAGACGTTGATGCAGGCCACGTGCGTGACGCGGCCAAAAATAGCCCCCTTTGTACAGGCCATCTTTGGGGAAGTCTCCAAAGAGACTTTAGAGCGGATCTCCGAGGAGGCCCTGCAGTACTGCCAAGCAACCCTAGGACTCTTGGAGCCAGAAGAGAGAAACTTTTCATACTTTGCCTGGTCGATTTTCACGATAAGTAACTTGACTGTTTTTCCCATGAAGGTGACGTCACCTTGCACTACAACTTGCTCATCAGTGGAGAAAGTATTCCCCAGCGGAGTCGCCATCTCTTGTTTCCTCAGAAAAATTGAGTGAGCATGTAAATTCTTTATTTGATTATAAAGAAAATTACAACGGGTTAATAATCCGATTACAAAAGAGGAAAGAATGGTCGGATCTTCCTTTTGTTTAAGGCTGGATTCTTTGCATAGTAGTGGAAAATGAATCTTGTTTTAGATTGACCGGGTAAACGTCAAGCTCTTCTGAAAATCTTCTCCTTGGATCACGAATGGAGTAGTCAGCTCCTATCTGATGAGATCTCAAAGAGATTTAGGAAAAAACTTGAACTCAGTAAGTTGGTATAGAAGAGTTCCTCAGGTAGAAAATTCTGACCCCTTTTCAATAGCAAACTGAGCTATTTATAGGGGTTTCAGGGGTAAAACTGTCCCCTAAAAACTCTACATAATGGGGGTTAACTCCCCTCATTACGTGGGCAATAACTGACCAGGTAATGAGGGCAGTTACAACTGAGACGCAGAGTTCCTCTGCAGTTGAAACGCAGGCTTGAGCTTCGTGTTTAGCCATTGAGATAACGGTGGACGCGGGCCTAGAGCTTCGTCTTTGGGCGCCGCGGTGGTATTGAGACGTGGGCGCGGGCTTCGAACTCTGCGAAGACGCGGGCTTCGAGCCCCGCATCTTGGCTTTGCAAGGTTACTGAGATGCGAGCTTCGAGTCCTACGTCTTGGTTTTGCAATGACGCTGAGATGCGAGTTTTGAGCCCTGCGTCTTGACACTGCAGTGATGCTGGGACATGGGTTTCGAGCCTCATGTTTTGACATTGCAATGGAATTGAGACGCGGGCTTCGAGCTCTGCGTCTTGGCATTGCAGTGATATAGGGGTGCAAGCTTTGAGCCCTACGTCTTGGTGTTGTATGAATGGTTTTAATTAGTCTCGCATCTGAAGTATAGACTCTGTTATCTGATGACTTGTCTTTAGTGATTTTTAGACAGTCTACAGCTCTTTCGGTTCCACTCCCATAATTTCAACAACTGAGAAAGCGGGGGGCATCTGTAATGGTCAAGATCTGGCCAACTTCAGAGATCGAGGCATGTGTAATGCCGCCTCAAAAGTATCGCAAGTAGTCAACATATCCAATATGCCAGTCGGCTCATATACAATCCTGAGAAGAGAGAGAGTCTCGTGCCTAACCCCAAGACACCTTGCGACTCCGAGCAGAGGACCCCGAGTTCCTTCTAATCTCTAACATCCTTGACTATCAGACAAAACCTTGACTCCCATTGGATACAACTCAGTAATAGGAGATCTAGATCTCCAGCACAGTTACATCGCCATAGTATTTCCCACATTCTAAACACCTCCCCTATTTCAGCAGAAACAGTTATGAGTGATGGCGGATATCCCAATATGTCAATCCCAATAAAGAAGCTCAGCATCCTAACAGATATAGAAGGATCTTAACAGCAGATCATGAATTATGGAGAAAGATCTGCTCCATCTGTTGTAGCACGAACGACTACCTATAGACAAAAGAAAAAAAAAAGAAAGAAACATTGTAAAAGATCCCCACTGTAACACACAGATAATAGTGAATTTCTCCTCTCTCTCTCTCTCTCCTCCTGATGGTTTTCCCTATTTTGAGTTTTCACGTAAATCTGAGTCATGTTTGCTTACTATATTGATTTTCATTTTCTATATTACGTTAGACAGACCCCCTTCTGCTTGTTGAGATCGATCGATCGTTCGATCAATCACATAGGAAAATCTCCATCACAAACTGGTGCTTTCATTGAGATTTGAGTCCCAATACTCAGATCTCTCTTTTACCAAACCCATCCTCCAAGAAGCCTCTTATACATTGATGATGGCTCCAAGAAGACAAGCCACCAGAGGTGTGTCGTCCAAAGGAAAAGCAATCAAAGTCGTTGGAGGGCATTCTCTCCACCCACCGGCGATCAACCACGTGTCACTGGGGACATAAACTCCTCATCGCAATAGGAGCCCATCGCTGGCGTTCAGTCCCCACAACAGTGTGACGATCAGATCCTCTAGACACTCTACAAGATAAATGAGTAGATAAAGGAACAACAGATGCAATCAGACCGCGAACGAGAATGGATGGCTCTTAACCGTGAGAATATCCTCCAAGAGCAAGAGAGGTTGATACAGCTCAACTAACAGCTCTTAGCCGAAGTGGCAGCCTTTCAGAATAATCTAGCATAACCGGAGGGCAACCCTGAGAACAGCAGGTCTCCCAACCTCACAACCTCGATAAACTGATCAAAAACAGATCAGAGAAGACTGCTGGGTCATCTACTTTGATCGCCAAGATCCACAGGTCTCCTCTCTCTAAAGAGATTCAAGAGTGCGAGTTCCCGAAGAAGTTCTCCACTCCAATTTTTTATTACTACTCCAGAGAGAGTGAGCCAATATAACACACACGACCATCCAATGTTGGGCACTCTGGAAGTACCTTGAGGAGCTCTGATTATTCACATATATTGCATATTTTATGTCATATTTTCATATTTATTTTTAATTAAAACTCTATTATTTAATTATTTTATTGTCTAATGGTGTGCAAGTTGTAATTAATGAAGAAAGAAAAGAGAGCTAGGCTTAGGCTTTTCATTTTAATTAAGGTTAGGATCTTATTGTTAGTTAGTTGATCAAGTATAATCTTTATTTTTTTTATTTTCTTTCTTTTGTTCTAGCTTAGTCCAAAAAAGGGAGAGAGAAGGAGAGTTTGTAATCTGTAATTGAAGTGACAGCAAGGAAGGTTTGACTTTACCATTCAATGTCTTGTTCTTTTGGTATGTTTTGTTTATGCTATTATTTTCCTGATCGTTTTTATTCCTCCATGAATAACTAAATCTGTTTTCTGGGCTCACTAGTCTCTACCCTCTATTTTTCTCTTTTTGATCTATTTTTGAAACCCGATTGAATCATTTGTATGTCTAAAACTAAAGCCATGCAATTAGCAAGTGTTCTTGAAGGCACAAGAGGACCGGCGTTGGATTTAACTCTTTATTTAAACATTATTTTTAAACTTGTTTTTATTCCATACTTGATTCTCTTGATTGATTAATATTCACTTTAAAACAATGTTAAAAGAAGTAAGATTTTTCAACCACTATCTCATTTGTGTTGCTTGAACATTTCTTGAATTCAAGGTTAATCTTTTGCCAATGATCCAAATGAGGCAAGAATCCTTCAAGAGGTAAGAACGTAGTAGTGTTAGTAGATTAGTGAGCCTAGATTGTTTCCTCTTCTAAAACACTCATTTTCTTTGCTTGTGTTTTTCATCATTTCTTCAATTCACTTTCTCTTGAACTTTCTTCTGTTATCTTTTTCTTTACACCAAACTCAACCGAGCTATATTCTTTTCACTTTTTCTTTCCATTTTAAAAACAGAGAAAAGATAACTTGTTCTTTTAAAAAAATACTGCAACGCTATCATCGTATTTTCCTCATGGATACGACCTGTTAGCCTTAGGCTACATAGTAGATTTATGACCAATCACCACACATGGCCTTTTGCTTTTCACTTCTTTAGTTCATGTGGTGCACTTGAGAGTACTTGATTTTGACTGAACAAATTTTTGACGCCGTTGACAATGAGGAAACTATACAATTTTTATTTAACAAGTTTAGTTCTCTGTTTCAATGTGCATGAAAATATATGAACAAACTGCTTACTGCAGAAGAATCCTAGCGGCTTTGTGCCTCTGCTCTAGAAAGTAAAGAAAAGAAGCCCCAAAGTTTGTCATGTTTCCTCTGGCTTTGCTATGCAACCACGGCAATATTTTTGGATTACTGATAAATTTTTCTGCAGGGGCTGTTGTATTGCAAACACAATCTTCTGCTGTTATTAGTTTTACTTTTTGATTGATTCTTCTCACTGTTTTAAACTCAACGGTAACCCATTGCTTGTAATTTCTAGAAAACGGTTAGACTTGCTTCTAGGCATTTGTCTAATTTTGTTACTTTAAATTACTGTTGAAGACTGCTAGAGCCAAGGTACATCTGCATTGCATTTAGCATAGACAATATTCTTGAGTGATATATATTTCTTTGAGTGTTATTTCTGCTATACACTTGCCCACATCTCACTAAAATGACTTAAGGGCAAAACCCACCAACAAGATAAGGTGGGAGAGTCATTACCCTTCCTTAGCCGAAAACCATCTCCACTGCACTCACAACCTAAGCCTAAACTAAAATCTTACTAGATGTTGGTCCTAGGGGCATCTCGAACTCACTAGGAGAGTGACCTCAGGAGAAAGTTATGAGAGTTTGACTCTGGTCAAATCAGTGTTTAAAGTTGGAGATTAAGAGGCAAGATCCTCGAAGACTCAGTGGTTTGACCTAATTAAGGCACGTTGCTCTGAACGGATACCTCCCACTGAGTTTTGTCCCTACCTGGCTAATTAACTTGTGATCAGATTACTGCAATATCCCTCTCTTGAACAGTCAACTAGTTAGGAGTCATTTAGGTCTAAGGTCTACCCTAACTAAGCTTGGTCGATTTTTTCTTTTTGACTGATTGCTTGGTAATCTTGTTTGTGGTATATGGTGCATGCAAGTATGGTCTAGAGACCCAATTACATTTAGGTTAACCAGGAGCATTTCACCACCCAAACTAGATCCGACAATGGCCCAAACATCATCTCCGCGGGATAGGTTCTACCCTATTAGAACTTTCCTTCTATCTTTTATTCGGCTCTCGAAAGCTGGTGGCAACAACTTTAAGCTCAAGCCTCAATTTATCAACACCCTTCTCAAGTTTCATGGTTTAGAGTCTGAGGATGCGTATTTCTTCAAAAGAAAATT
Source organism: Agave tequilana (assembly GCA_038442645.1). Taxonomy (NCBI): domain Eukaryota; kingdom Viridiplantae; phylum Streptophyta; class Magnoliopsida; order Asparagales; family Asparagaceae; genus Agave; species Agave tequilana. The sequence goes on from JAVJIF010031253.1 coordinate 48,190, forward strand.
TGAGAAAGTATATCTCATGATAAGAATATCCCAGCTTGGAGAGAATATTGTTAGGTTGAGTTTCATTTCATTCTCGCTTAAGGACCTAACTAAGAAATGGCTTTACAGTTTGAAGGTAGATTATGTTACTTCGTGGGATGATTTTGTTAAGGTCTTCTTTAAAAAAATTTACCCTATTCACAAAATCACCTTGATTAGGAAGAACATCATGCAGTTTAAGCAAGACTCTAGTGAACATTTTTAGAGGTACTTTGAACAATTCAAAGATCTTCTTGCCTAATGTCCTCATCATGGTATAGAGAAATGGCGGCAGTGTCAAATTCTCTATGATAGTTTAGACTACCAAACAAAAACTGTCTAAGAAATCATGTGCCAAGGGGGATTTTTACAAAAAGACAAAAACCAAGGGTAGAAATTGTTTGAGGATTTAGCTGAGAAAACCATTTAATGGGAACCTACTCCAAAAAAATCTAAGAACATAAACCCCGTCTCTTCAAAAGGAGATCTCCATTCAACAGAGTCATCAATCGCTATCGAGGCTAAAATTGCTAGCCTAATGAGAAGACTGAAAGCCCTAGAAACCAAAGAGCAAGCTCCATTGAATTAAATCAGCCCATCCCAAGTCCTAACTCTGTTGTACTTACTATCAAGCCATGAACCATGTGTTTGAAGAGTGTATGTTTTTCTTACTCAGCAAATGTTTCCCAAGCACATGAATGCAATCTTTTCAAGGCTTCACAACAATCTCTATTCATAAACGTACAATCCCGGAATGAAATCACCTAGAGGAAAGTGAATAGGTGATGGCTAAAAAAACTATGGCAAATAATGCGAAAATAAAAACATCTAAAGCTATTTAGCAAAACAATGAACAAAGATACAATCTCAAGCAATCAATACAATATAGTACAAGATGCATCTAGCATAAGAAAATAAAGCAATATAGAAGCATGCAAGATATTAAAGAGTGAGTTGAGTAGAGAGAGAGAGAGAAGGCAATCGCAAACACAAGGATATTTTTTGAGTATCGAGCCAGTACTCTACATTCCCGTCTTCACCGCAATGAAAGATTTGTACATGGTTTGATCCCACGAGAATACCAACTCTACACGTTCCCACAAGAACGACCGGACTCGCAAGTCTTCCCACTCGGTGCCGCAACACCTACAATCACGAACCTGCAAGCTCGTTTGAGATCGCAACCTCTACAACACTTGGATACAAGAAAACCTCTACAACACTTGACTACAAGAAGTGGAGTGATCTCTGCTAGATCACCAAATAGCTCATAACACAATCCTATAACCATGGTAAGAATTTAAAGCTCAAAGAATGGATTGGAGTAAAGCTTTGATGTATGTGAAGTGAAGAGACAAATCTTTGAAAAACTTGTAATGGATTTTTGGCTCCAAATAATTTTCTTTGGAAAATCTTTTCTTAAAATACTTGGAAATGTTGAGCAAAACTATTAGAAAAGTTCTGGGGGTTTTCAAACAGTACCTCATTATAGAGGATCAGAACAGATGAATTAAACCCAAACTAGCCGTTATAGATTAACCCAGAAAAGACAGATTTAAAATATAGCCATTTGGGGTTAATCAAGCTCTAAACAACCTGTCAGTCAACTAGTCGGTCAACCGCCAACAGTCAGATTTATGATCGTTGGTGGTTCCGATCGACCAGGCGGTCGACCGATAAAACTCGAGAGTTCTGCAAAAATAGTCGGTCGACTGGTCGATCGACTGAATTCCACTGCGGTCGACCGGCCGGTCGACTGAACTTTAGCACCATGGGCTTGTTCATGTCTATGCACATTGATCGATCGTGCGGTTGACTAGCAGAGCAAATGAGCTTTGCGATCAACCGACTCAGCGCAAAAACCAACTATTGGGAATATTTTTAAACATCTTTTTAAATCCCAATGAATCTTTATAAATTCTAAAAAAATAGGTTCATGTAAATATTTGAAGCTCAAATATGTGTGATCCTAGATCAATCACAAAAGGTAAAGAATAGAACTTGTGTTTGTGATGAAAGAAATTTCTTTTCAAAAAAAATACTTTTCAAAAACTATAAATCAAAATACCATTTTGAAAACAATCAAAAGTATCAAAATTCTTTTCAAGAATTTAGAAACTTAAAATAACAAATATTTTTAGTGTGTGTGAGTGTGTGAATGTCTTGAGATATCAAACCTCTAAACTTTGCTTTAAAAAACCTAAATCTTACATTGATAAATAAAGAAAAAATAAATCTTCTTGATTGTTTCAATCTTGCAAATTTATCGACCTCTTGAGCTTGACTCCAAACTTGAGTGTTATGATTTATCTGAAAGTACACCTAGAGGGGGGGATGAATAGGTGTACCGCTAATCTAATGAACTAAATGCGGAAATTAAAACTAATTTGCAACAACACTTAGTGCAACCAATAAGTATAGCCGAATTTCCCGTGAAGGGCTCTGGACTAACGCCTCTTGATTCCTCTGAATAAGAGTTGAGGCGCTATATGAAACTCTTGTGGTTAAGCACAAGTGAGGCACACAAGCAAACACAACCAAGCATAAAGGAATAAGCAATATGAATCAATGCTACAACACAAGCATAGAAGATATGACAATATGAATGATGTAATGCACAACTAAAGAGAGAGAGAGTTGAGAGTCAATCGATCAAACGCAAACAACAAGATTTGTTTCGAGGTTCGAGCACCGAGCTCTACGTCCCCGCCTTCACCGAGAAGGATTTCCAATCCACTAGGAGTACCGAACTCCTCTCTCAACCAATACAACCTCCACCGAGGCAATACAAATGGTCTACCGAAGACCGGAGTACCGAACTCCACCAAACCAACCAATACAACCTCAATCTCAACCTCTACCAAAGAGGGAGCCAATCACCACTCCAAGATCAACCTCTACCAAAGAGGGATACAACAAATAAAAGGAGGGTACAACACTTAGTGGTCTCCACAACCACAAACAAATTTTGCGACAAATAAATGATTCTATAGAATAGGATAGGAGATATAGCTCAAGTGTGAAAAACCAAGAGTTTGGAAAACAAAAACTCAAAGAAAAATATTTGAGAAAACTCTTTGAAGATGATGGAAATGAAGAACAACACAAATCTCCCAAATTTCTATTTTCTTTGATTTTTTCAAAACCCTAAAACAATATAAAGATAGATCTTTTGAAGCTCTAAAACACTTTGAAATCTTGTAAAAACACTTCAGAATGTAGGAATTTTTCTTTGTTAAAAACCCTTGCAAAAACCCTAAAGAGATGGGGTATTTAAAGCCCCAATCCAAAACTAGCCGTTGGAGCTGTTTTTCAGCTCTGGCAGCTGGCGGTCGATCGGCCCGGTCGACCGCCAACGGTCAAAAAATCGACCGTTGGAGCCTCGGTCGACCGGCTCGGTCGACCGCTGCCTGGAACAGAGAGCAGACCTCTCTACCGGTCGACCGACCCGGTCGACCGGGGCTTTCCAGAGAGCAAAAGCTCTCTGGCGGTCGACCGTCCCGGTCGACCGGCCCTCCAGCCAAACAGATGTGCACATCTTGTGCACGTCGGTCGACCGACTCCTAGCTTGGTCGACCGGTCCGGTTGACCGGCAGAAGCCAGAACAGGATTTACAGGACTTGAAAACTTGGTTTTTATTTACCTATAAAATCCCATAAAAACCTTAAAAATCTACAAAAATAGTTTTAGCATAATACATTGATATATAAACTTGTGTGAAAAATTTCAACACAAATTTCAAACATTTTTGTGACTTATAAATTTTGCCGAAAACCAAAAATCGTATTTTTCAAAACTTGGATTTTCAAATGGAAATCCGATTTTTCCCAAAACTCATCTAAATACAAAAACATGATACTTAAACACTTTGAAGCATGTTGCATATGGACATAAGTCCAATATACATGAAACATATATATATATCATTGTTTTTGACTTTAAATACGAACATGTGTTTTGTTAAAATACCAAAACACCAAAACTCATGAATAGGCATATCAAAATAAGTTTGTCTAGGAAATTTAGCATGCATGTATATAGAACACATCTAATATACATTTAAACCATTTAAACTTGTATTGATACTATCTATTCATGAAAACCAATATCGGTTAAATAAAAAACTGAAAAATTGAATCCAAAACATGAAACGTGTGTGTATTGTAAACTTGAGCATATCACACTATCTAGTCTTTACAAATGGATCTAAAACACAAACTAAACTAGGTACCGATGTCTTCTGGACGAACTCTGTCTTCAAGTCGACTCGATCAAAACCGTGATCCACCGAGCTTGACTCCAACGAGTGCTATATATGATCTTAATGCTCGGGCTCTGGAATCACCAAGTGAAGGGCTTCAAAACTCCTTTGTTGAAGCTAATCACCAACTAATATCTTGATTAAAGATCTGAAACTAAACATCACAAGATTATTAGTAAACATAACTACATGAGTTAATCATCATCAAAACTAGAGTAGAAGGCCTCTGGGCCAACAATCTCCCCCTTTTTGATGATGACAAAACTCATGGAGTTATATATGCATGGATTAAAGGTAAGCTTCAAAGAAGCTCCCCCTTAACTCATGCATTACAATAAACAATAAATATATGCAATGAAGGCTCATAAACATGAATGTAAATACAAGGAGATAAACATGTCAATTAAGCATAAAACTCATCAAATACTTTTTCTCCTATTTGCAAAACAAAACATGCATATATATCAAATACTACTCAAATACTTCTCCCCTTTTTGTCAATCATCAACAAAGGGGTTAAAGTAAAACAAAATGTTCTTCCCCTTTTTGTCAAAAGCAAAAATCAACAAAGGGGTGACATAAAACAAACTAATAAAGGATATATGCGATATACATTCATGAAGAGGAAGACGCTAAGTTAACTTCCCTACATATATGCATTACATGAAGGAGAGATGACAAGCCCTAATTCATATAACGCATAATATGCAATGCATAAGAGGAGATGTGAAGCTCCCCCTACGCACGTGTATCGCATAAAGAAGAGTTGTCAAGCTCCTCAATATAAGATACACTAAACATGAATCTATATGTAGAAGAGATGTTAAGCTCCCCTTGCATATAGGCAATATCAATCAAAACATTTTATGATACCAATTGAAAGAAAAAAAATATATCTTTCATTAAATGATACCAAATAAAGTAAACAAATAAACATCTTAATACCAATTGTAAGGTATTTTTCTTTATAAGCATATGATACCAAATTAAAAATCAATATTAATTTTTCAATCATTTTTCATCATAAAGTATGGGAGTGGAATACAAATACCAATTGAAAGATGAAATACGAGTTTTCTCCCCCTTTATGAAATACCAAATAAAACGATGCATAAGCTTGTATTAGTATACCAATTGAAAACTAATCAATTGAAACATGATAGTCATTAAAAATCAAGCTTATCATAATCAAAATTTGTGCTTAAAGATATATATAGTAAGCACAAATAAAACATATATATGTATGAAAAATTAGATACCAATCGAAATTGATATTGTTTGAAGAGTAAGCATACATACATAAAAATATATGAGTATACAAGAAAATGTCAATATTGATACCAATTGAAAAGATTCAATGATACCAATTAAAACAACAATAATATCAAGTGTATAACTCATAATCCTTTCCACCCATTTCATGCTCATGTTTAAAAGATTTTCAATATTAACATACAAGGCATGGTCTCCCAACCAACCGCCCGTGGAAGGTAGGGGTTTTCAAAAATAGGTTTAAAAAATATAGTATGTTTGAAAACTCTACTATAACGAAGAATATCACAACTACTTATATGGAAAAACTTGTAAACTAGTACGAAATCCTTCAAGTAAGGAATAAAACAAAATTATATTTCATAAAAAACATGTAAATCACATGGTCACTAAACACTCAAAGTCCATAAAGCCCATACATACTCATGAAAACATAATCATGAGAAAACAAGAAGGGTGAGTTAACAAGATATATGTGAAACACATTATCATAAAAATATGCAATCAAGCTCAATTGAATTCCTTTAAAACATGAAAACATGAAAATTATTTTAATCTTCAAGGCATATGTATGTCTTATACAAACTTAAGTATACATACATATCTAAATATAAACGAGTCCACAAAAGTATATGCATGAAGGCACGTGGCTCAAAGGATGTATATTCATAATCAATAGTTTGGACAAGATGGACATATACATGAAGTTAAACATATAAACATGAAAACATGGATAAAATAGGAATACAAGTCAAATGCATGAATCATTAAAACTAGACTATACTAGCACATCTAATGGGTACAAATAAGCGTTCAAGCACAACATATAAAAATTTATTTGTGGCCCACTATATGTACAAGTATAAATCCTAATTTTAATGAAAACTAACATCCAAACGAGTAATCAAAAACATGAAGCATAAAACGATACATAAATCAACATGATAAACATAAATACGATCATTATGTAAATCCATATGCTATTAGACCTATGATATACATAATAGCTAAACAATGGTGAGAACACAACATATGGGTCCATATAAACATGGGTGAATGCTATATATGCATGTTAATGATCTAATAAACATGGCATTATCATAATAATCTACAAACATGAAGCATCAAAACAAAAATCACAAACATCCATATGATCATTATGTATAATGCATATGCATTAGATCTAGGATATACATATTAGTTTAAAACAAAGTGAGAACACAAAGATATAAGTCCATATTAAACATGGGTGTCTCAAATAACTAAACAGGTATATCACTAATCTAATAAACATGGCATAAGCATAATGAACAATAAAATAAGACATGCTATAAATCAAGGACATGAAAAGCATGCAAATATAAACAAGGAGTAAGAGACCGTTACCAAAACCGAAGAGGCAACTCTCCATGTCTCCAAAACACGGTGGTCCTTCCACCAAACTCCTCTTGAAAGTGATGCATCCAAATTGTCCTCATGAAGCTCGGAACGCATCCACCTCAAGGCATCATAACTCTCACGTCATGCGAGAGCCCACACCTACATCAAATACAATAGGGGTGGTCTTTGGTACCCATACTCTTTTGGGTCCATGGGGGTTAGTACCTTTTCTAACCCAAACAAATTTATTTTCTAAATTAGAATCATTTATACGATCATAACAAAATTTAGCAAGGTGACCCTTACGTCCACAATGTGTACAAGTGTACACATGAGCATACAACGTGTTATGGATGTGACCGTGAGGAGCATGTGTATGTCGTGGAGGGTGTGCATGCAAAGATGGAACTTGTTTCTTTCGAAACAAAGATTCCAAACGTGTATGGCTCAAAACACAATGGCTCAAAGTGGAGCCCAAACAATCCATATTCTTCTTTAGCAACTTTATATCTTTTTCAATTAGAGAAGAAGTGGAGCATGCAATAGGTGAACTAGGTGAAACTATCCTAGCATAGCAAACATGTGAATCCATATTATTTTTCAAGAAATATTTTTTCTTAAACAATCTTTTAATTCTTGTGAAATCAAATTTATTTTGTTTTTCAAAGAATTATTCTGTTTTAAAACAAAATCAACTTTAGAAGACAAGTTTTCATTTTTCTTCAAAATTATTTCACAATCATATTTATTTTTCAAAAATTCATTTTCTTTTAGGGCAAGTTCAAGCTTAGATTTCAATGAATCCCTCTCATTAGAAATCTCTACTTTCTCTTGCAAAATCAAGTCTAGTTTTGAAAGAAAATCTTTATTTTCATTGTTAAGTCCTAGACTTTTATTTTTCAAAAGATTATATTTTTCCAATAATTTTTCACACACAATAGATAGTTCTTCATTTAAAGTGTTAGGATCAACATACTCATTACTAGAAGAACTAGCATCATCACAATCTAATTGAGATTCCGAATATACCTCAAGGGAGTCATTCCCTTGGACCATGAAGCATTGTGACTCGGATTCTCCACTAGATTCATCCTCCATGATGTTGGGCGTTTGTAGCTCGGAGGAAGTCAACTTATTCCACACTAAAAAGGCGGAATCACAGTTAGAAATAAGCATAAGATATTCTTTAGAAAGCGTGCTTCTAAGAGCCTCAAGGGCTTGTGCATTGGCCCCTATATGATTGCGATTACCAAGATAGCATTTCTTGATAGCGGCAAGGAAAACATGCAAGCCTAGGGTTTTCAAATACATGGACATCCTAAATTTTCACATGTCAATGTTGGAAACATCAAATTTGGGAGGTGACAAGCAATCTATGAGTGTATGTAAACAATATACGTGCAAATGCAATTGATATATTAGCTAGCCAAGATCACACTCCTAGGTGGTTAAACCAAATATCAGGAGCGTAGGCTCTGATACCAATTGAAAGTACACCTAGAGGGGGGTGAATAGGTGTACCGCTAATCTAATGAACTAAATGCGAAAATTAAAACTAATTTGCAACAACACTTAGTGCAACCAGCGAGTGTAGCCGAATTCCTCGTGAAGGGCTCTAGACTAACTCCTCTTGATTCCTCTGAATAAGAGTAGAGGCGCTATATAAAGCTCTCGTGGTTAAGCACAAGTGAGGCACACAAGCAAGCACAACCAAGCATATAGGAATAAGCAATATGAATCAATGCAACGTACAACACAAGCATATAAGATATGGCAATATGAATGATGCAATGCACAAATAAAGAGAGAGAGTTGAGAGTCAATCGATCAAACGCAAACAACAAGATGTGTTTTGAGGTTCGAGCACCGAGCTCTACGTCCCCGCCTTCACCGAGAAGGATTTCCAATCCACTAGGAGTATCGAACTCCTCTCTCAACCAATACAACCTCCACCGAGGCAATACAAATGGTCTACCGAAGACCGGAGTACCGAACTCCACCAAACCAACCAATACAACCTCAATCTCAATCTCTACCAAAGAGGGAGCCAATCACCACTCCAAGATCAACCTCTACCAAAGAGGGATACAACAAATAAAAGGAGGGTACAACACTTAGTGGTCTCCACAGCCACAAATAAATTTTGCCACAAATAAATGATCCTATAGAATAGGATAGGAGATATAGCTCAAGTGTGGAAAACCAGGAGTTTGAAAAACAAAAACTCAAAGAAAAATACTTGGGAAAACTCTTTGAAGATGATGGAAATGAAGAACAATACAAATCTTCCAAATTTCTATTTTCTTTGATTTGTTCAAAACCCTAAAACATATAAAGATAGATCTTTTGAAGCTCTAAAATACTTTTGAAATCTAGTAAAAACACTTCAGAAAGTAGGAATTTTTCTTTGATAAAAACCCTTGCAAAAACCCTAAAGAGATGGGGTATTTAAAGCCCCAATCCAAAACTAGCCGTTGGAGCTGTTTTTCAGCTCTGGCGGCTGGCGGTCGACCGGCCCGGTCGACCGCCAACGGTCAAAAAATCGACTGTTGGAGCCTCGTTCGACTGGCTTGGTCGACCGCGGCCTGGAACAGAGAGCAGACCTCTCTGCCAGTCGACTGACCCGGTCGACCGGGGCTTTCCAGAGAGCAGAAGCTCTCTGGCGATCGGCCGGTCCTCCAGCCAAACAGACGTGCACATCTTGTGCATGTCGATCGACCGACTGGTCGACCGACTCCTAGCTCGGTCGACCGGCAGAAGCCAGAACAGGATTTACATGACTTGAAAACTTGGTTTTTATTTACCTATAAAATCCCATAAAAACCTTAAAAATCCACAAAAATAGTTTTAGCATAATACATTGATATATGAACTTGTGTGAAAAATTTCAACACAAATTTCAAACATTTTGACACATTTTTGTGACTTATAAATTTTACCGAAAACCAAAAACCGTATTTTTCAAAACTTGAATTTTCAAATGGAAATCCGATTTTTCTCAAAACTCATCTAAATACAAAAACATAATACTTAAACACTTTGAAGCATGTTGCATATGGACATAAGTCCAATATACATGAAACATATATATATCATTATTTTTGACTTTAATACGAAAATGTGTTTCGTTAAAATACCAAAACACCAAAACTCATGAATAGGCATATCAAAATAAGTTTGTCTAGGAAATTTAGCATGCATGTATATAGAACACATCTAATATACATTTAAACCATTTAAACTTTTATTGATACTATCTATTCATGAAAACCAATATCGGTTAAACAAAAAACTGAAAAATCGAATCCAAAACATGAAACGTGTGTGTATTGTGAACTTGAGTATATCACACTATCTAGTCTTTACAAATGGATCTAAAATACAAACTAAACTAGGTACCAATGTCTTCTTGACGAACTCCGTCTTCAGGTCGATTCGATCCAAACTGTGATCCACCGAGCTTGACTCCAACGAGTGCTATATATGATCTTGATGCTCGGGCTCTGGAATCACCAAGTGAAGGGCTTCAAAACTCCTTTGTTGAAGCTAATCACCAACTAATATCTTGATTAAAGATCTGAAGCTAAACATCACAAGATTATTAGTAAACATAACTATATGAGTTAATCATCATCAAAACTAGAGTGGAAGGCCTCTGGGCCAACATTATCTTGATGCTTGATCTCTTGAAACACTTTGTAGTTTGCTTCAAAACATGTGCATATTTTAGAGAAGCTAAACATATGATTGAAATACTCTTTATAAACCTGAAACTAATGTAAACAAAAATTCATTAGTACTAATATCTTCATGAGATTATCATCATCAAAACTCAGGTGAAGGGCCTTTAGGCCAACACCGAATTTCTCATGGAGTCAAAATAATCATGACCATCAAAGGTCAAATTTTCTCAACCACTTTCAAGCTCTCAATTTCAGTAAAATTTTTCTAGCAAAGTTTCAAACTTTACATTCCAAAATTCTCCAGCTAAGGAGAAATTAATTGATTGAGAAAAGTATGAAAACTCTTATTAAGTCTCAAACATCCTTCAAGCAAAACACGGGATAACTATTGAGCAACCATACACAAGACATAATTAAGTTAGGGTTCAGATGACTCAATTAGCTAGCTCTCTAAATGAAAGGCCCAAAAAGACTTTGACTAGTCAGTCTTTGACAAACCCTAGAAACTCTACTCAACCCAATATGGCTCAAGTTTCTCAGATCAACTAGTGTAATATTGTTCACACTCTTAGGTCAGAAAACAAGTTGACAACCAAGTGTCAATACCATCCAGTCCCAACCAGCACTATCTAATACAAGCATCCACTTCTTCTATTTTCACTTCCTCTACTTCTAACAAGTCTGAAAAAGACAAGTCAGCCGAACAGGTGCACAAACCTATAGTCTCATTCCCAAATAGGCTTAAGAACAATAACTAAGAAGCTTCACAAATGAAACAGATACTTGAGATGTTCAATCAAGTAAAGATCAATGTGCCCTTTGTTGATGCCATTCAACCAGTCCCATCCTATATCAAATTTCTTAAGGACATTTGCACCAAGAAGAGAAAGACAAATGTGCTTGAGAAAGTCTTCCTAGCCACTAATATTAGTAAGCTATTGTCTGGTCCGATCCCTGTCAAGTACAAGGACCCAGGTTGTCCTATCCTTGCTTGCACAATAGGACAGACTAAAATCAGTCGAGCACTTCTTGATTTAGAAGCAAGTATCAACTTGCTCTCTTTCTCAGTATACCAGCAACTCGGGTTGGGCGAGCTTAGTTTGACACGAGTTATAATCCAATTGATTGACATGTCAGTGAAAGTTCTCAAGAAGAAATTACTGATGTCCTTATTCAGGTTGGAGAGTTTATCTACCATGATGACTTCATCATTCTTGAGACCCAACTAGTATCAAATCCTAGGTCTCAAACCCCTGTCATCCTAGGGTGTCGTTCCTTGCAACTACAAATGCGATTATCAACTATAAGAATGAATTCATGAGGTTGACCATTGGAGATATGACTAAAGAAGTCAATATCTACAACTTAAGAAAACAACCCCAAGATGTGGATGATCAAACTTTTGAGGTGATTCTCATTAAAACTTAACAAGTGAACACTCTAAGAAAATAGAACTTGAGACCGACTGTGAGTTTGAGTTAGAATCTGAGGATTTTAACCTTGATCAGATCATCGATTCTGCTGTGAATTGGGCATCAAACCCAATCTTACTAAATCTTAAGCCTACAAACTTAACTCCTTTCAATGAGTCATCCCCTCCTCTAGAACTGAAAGCCTTACCCAAACATCTCAAGTACGTCTACCTAAACGAAAAAAAAATCTTCCAGTCATCATTGCATCCAATCTGACTGCAGGGCAAGAAAAAATCCTTATGTCAGTTCTTAGAAAATATAGAAAAGCCATTGGTTAGACCATGATCAACATCAAGGGATTGAACTCAGCTATAGTTCAATATTGCATTCATCTAAATGAAGAAATGACACCCAAGAGGAACCCGCAGCATAGGATAAACCCTATAATGCAAGAGGCTATTCGTGCCAAAATTTTGAAATAGATAATGGGATAGTTTATCCAATATTTGATAGACAATGGGTTAGCTTAGTCCACACGGTCTCAAAGAAGTTCGGTTTCACCGCGGTAGAAAATTAAAATAAAGAGTTAGTCCAAACACGACTTTCCACTAAGATTCAAGTTTGCATTGACTATCGAAAGTTGAATGCTGCCACACGTAAGGACCACTTTCCTCTTCCCTTCATTGATCAAATGCTTGAACGACTAGCTGGCCACTAGTACTAATGTTTCTTGGATGGTTACTTGGGGTACAATCAGATTCCCATAGCTCCATAAGATCAAGAAAAGACCATGTTTACCTGTCCATTTGGGACCTTTGATCACCGCCGAAAGCCTTTTGGCTCCTGTAATGCCCCTGTAATATTTCAACGTTGCATATTGAGTCTATTTTCTGATATGGCAGAACATGTTCTCAAAATTTTCATGGATCCTATTTATGGATATTCTTTCGATCAGTGTCTTCACCATCTTGAACTTGTTCTCCAACGTTGTACTGAAGACAGCTTGACATTAAATGGAGAGAAATACCACCTCATGATCAAACATGGAATTATTTTGGGACATGAAATCTCTAAGAAAGGGATTGAAGTGAATAAATCTAAGATAGATGTCATAGTTAAGCTTCCAAAGCCTAAATGTGTGAAAGATATCCGATTTTTTCTAGGGTACGCCGGGTCCTATCATAAGTTTATTAAGGACGCTAGCAAAATTGTTAGACTCTTGACCAACCTATTAGCTTAGGACGTGTCTTTAACTTTTGATGATGGATGTCTTATTGCTTGGAAGAAACTTAAGAAAGAACTTATCTCTACACTAATCATTTCTGCTCCGAATTTGTCAAAGTCGTTTGAGATCATGTGTGATGCTTCTTATTTTTCTATTGGCATTGTATTAGGATAGCGCATTAATAACAAACAGCACGTGATCTATTACTCGATTAGGACTTTCGACAATGCTAAATTGAACTACACCACAACTGAGAAAGAATTTTTGGCTGTGGTGTTTGCCTTAGAGAAAGTCAGACCGTATCTATTCGGGTCAAAAACCAGCCTTTTCACTGATCATTCTGAGCTTAGGTACTTAATGCTTAAGAAGGATACTAAAGCCTGACTCATTCGTTAGATCCTTCTTCTTTAAGAATTTGACCTTGAGATTCGATACAAAAAGAGCATAGAAAATGTTATCGCCAACCATCTCTCAAGAATCCTCAATGCTCCTTGCCGTGAATTGTCAATTAATGATAATTTCCCGATGAACAACTCTTAGTTGCCTTTAGGAAATCGTGATTTGCTGACATAGTTAACTACTTAGTCACAAACCAAACACTATGTCATTAGCCAAAACAAGATGTCTACAGGTTCTTATCTCAAGTCAGGTATTTTTTTTTAGAGAGGAGCCATATATTTTTAAGTATTGTTCTGACCAAATCATTAGGAGGTGCATTCTCGACGAGGAAGTTAAGAGTGTTTTTTCCTTCTGTCACGAGCTTGCATATGGTGAACACTTTGGTCCCTGCAAAATCGATAAGAAAGTATTACAGAGTAGGTTCTAATGACCTACTTTGTTCAAAGATGCCTTTGGTTTTTTCAAGACTTGTCCAAGATGTCAAAAGAAAGGTAGGATCTCGAAATGGAACACGATGCCCCTAAACCCAATTCTCGAAATAGAATATTTTGACATTTGAGGCATTGACTTTATAGGTCACTTTCCTAGTTTATTAGGGAACCAATATATCTTCATTCTTGTGGACTATGTGTCTAAATGGGTTGAAGCCATTCCTTACAAAATGAATGGCAATAAGGTTGTTGTCAAGTTCTTGAAAGAGAACATTTTCTCTCGCTTCGGAACCCTGTGTGCTATAATCAGTGATAATAGTACACATTTTTGCAATTGATCTTTTGAAGCTCTTATCCGAAAATTGCCATTTTACACAAGTTGTCCACACTTTATCATTCTCAAACCAATGAGCAGGTAGAGATCTTAAATAGACAAATTAAATTTATCTTGGAGAAGACTGTGACTCAAAACTGGAAAGATTGGTCCACCAAACTGGTAGATGCCTTATGGGCCTATAGGACCGCTTTCAAAATGATCTTAAATGTGTCTTTTTATAGGTTAGTTTTTGAAAAGGCCTGCCACTTTCCTGTTAAACTTGAGCATCATTCTTATGGGCTATTAAATAGTTAAATTTTGATATAGACAAGACCGGTGAACTTCGAAACTGCAAATTTCTGAACTTGAGAAATTGAGAAATGAAGTTTATGAAAATATAAAGATAACAAAACGTAGGGTTAAGATTTTTCATGATAAATTTATCAAAAGAAAAACTCTTGTCTCCAGACAAAAAGTATTACTTTACAACTCTAGGTTTCATCTTTTTTTAGAAAAATTAAAATCTAGATGGACAGGGCCATTCACGGTAAGAACCGTGTTTCCACACAGTGCAGTAGAGACTTGGGACCCAAAGAACGGTAATGAACTCAAGGTTAATGGTCAACACCTTAAAGCATTCTTGAAATCGGTGCTAAAAAATGGGTCGGCAATGGGTGGGTCTGTTTGACCCGGTTTATCAGTAACATCATTCATACATTATAAACAATGCATGAGATAGGTGTAAGGGAGGAGCAATAACATTTAACTTTAAAAAAACTTTTTAAAGTGGGAAACAATATTTTGATCTATTTTTATAAAAATTAAGATAATATTAAGGATTAAGGGAATCATAATTAGGATTTCTTAACACTTTGTCAAAATAAGATTACTTAATTGATTTTTAGATTTAGGAAGAAAATTGAAACAGTAATTTGGTCTTGACTTTTACCTTAATGAAATACGCACTTACACACTTAGGATTCAAAACAAAAACTCTTGTTCCTCAAAATAAAAAAGAAAAAAATATGTATCTGTATAAATTCTCTGATTAAGCTAGGTAGTTATGCCTCGTAAAGCATAAGTGTTCATATATAAAGTGGTTAATATCACCAATAAACCCCTTAGATTTGTCGTCTTATTTGCTTGAGTCCTTAAGTCCAAGGAGTATTTTCTCACCTGGTGCCCTAAGAACATCTAGTTTGGGAGTCACTGGCTAAAGGCTCATTATATGAGTAAATTAGAAAGCCTAATAAAACTAAGGGATAAGTTCGCCATAATCAAAATAATAAGACATAAGAGTTGGAGTTGAAGAATCCCAGGCAAAATTTCTCGATCACAAAGGTGCATATTGTTTAGGATAAAGTAATAGACTAAGTAAGAAATACAATTTAAATATTTACCTTTAATAATTACAAGTTTTTGCATAAAGACTAAGTTTAGGAATAATAATTTGGTGAACTTATGAACTATAGATCACTTAAGTTTTTTGTAAAAGTTTTTTAAACATTCTTCTCTCTTTCAAAAGGAATTTTTAAAAATACTAATATTTTTTCTGTTTTACTTGGATTTTGTAGGTGTAATCCACTGAAAACCCTCAGAGACTATAACTCCTCCTTTAGGGAAACCTTAGAGTATTTAAAGGCTTGTTACACATGTTCAGTGCAGCGCATAACCTGCGACAGTGGCTTAATAAACACTTACGTTTATTTGATTTTTGTTCCAAGACGAGCAAAAGATAGGTGTGGGGTGTGATTATTCACATATATTGCATATTTTTGTCACATTTTCATATTTATTTTTAATTAAAACTCTGGTATTTAATTATTTTATTATCTAATAGTGTGCAGATTGTAACTAATGGAGAAAAAGAAGAAAGCTACGCTTAGAGTTTTCATTTTAATTAAGGTTAGGTTCTTATTGTTAGTTAGTTAATAAAGTGTAATCTTCATTTTGTATTTTCTTTATTTTTGTTCTAGCTTAGTCCAGAAAATGGGGGGGAGAGAGGGGGAGAGTTTGTAATCTATAATTGATGTGACATCAAGGAAGATTCGACTTTGCCATTCAATGTCTTGCTCTTTTTGTATGTTTTGTTTATGTTATTATTTTTTTGATCATTTTAATTCTTTCATGAATAACTAAATTCATTTTCTAGGCTCACTAGTATCTACCCGCTATTCCTCTCTTTTTGATCGATTTTTGAAACCCAATTGAATCATTTGTATGCCTAAAACTAAAGCCCTGCAATTAGCGAGTATTCTTGAAGGCACATGAGGATGAGCGTTGGATTTTAACTCTTTATTTAAATACTATTTTTAAACTTATTTTTATTCCATACTTGATTCTCTTGATGGATTATTATTCACTTTTAAACAGTGTTAAAAGAAGTTAGATTTTTCAACGACTATCTTATTTGAATACTTCTTAAACTCAAAGTTAATCTTTTGCCAATGATCCAAATGAGGCAAGAATCCTCCAAGAGGTAAGAATGTAATATTGCTAGTAAATTAGTGAGCCTAGATTGTTTTTTCTTATAAAAAACTCTTTTTCTTCACTCGCATTTTCATTATTTCTTCAATTCAATTTCTCTTGAACTTTCTTTTATTTTCTCTTTCTTTAAACCAAACTCAATCAAACCATATTCTTTTCACCTTTCTTTCTATTTTAAAAGTAGAGAAAAGATAACTTGTTCTTTAAAAAAAAGTACCGAAAAGCTTTCATCGCATTCCTCCTCATGGACACGACCCGTTAGCCCTAGGCTACATGATACATTTATCACCAATCACCATATATGGCGTTTTTCTTTTCACTTCTTTACTTCATGTGGTGCACCTGGGAGTACTCGGTTTTGACCTAACAAGCTCATAGATAAGACTTTCTTAAGGAGTATATCCTCGCTCCTGAAGTCGCATCTAGATACCCGAACGCTCAACCTCCTTGGGAGGAGTACTGATCACCCAATACAATGAGATCAACTGACTCCCTGAACCACTTACACGAGATGTACCGCTTTCCAATTTCAATCTATGACTGCATTTATAAATAAACTATTGTTTAATTTTCCTAACCATACATCCCTCCATTACAATACACACATCCACGTCCTCTCGCCCCAAAAATAGAGACAACCCACTCAGAGGCAGCAACGAGATTGTTCCACAATATACAACCGTCCTGTCGCCCTGAAGATGAGACCACCCACTCAGAGGCAGAAACGAGATTATTTCAGAACATACAACCATCGTCTCGCCCCAGAGATGGAGACAACCCACTCGAAGGCAGCAACATGATTGTTTCACAACATATAATCGTCCTCTCATCTCAAAGATGGAGACAACCCACTCAGATGCAGCAACGAGATTGTTTCACAACATACAATCATTTTATCGCCTCGAAGATGAAGACAGCCCACTCGGAGGCAGCAATAAGATTATTTCACAATGTACATATATCCATCTATACGCCTCGCAGATCGGATTTTTCCCACTCGAAGGCGACAACAAGATTTTTCTGCTGCTCGAATTTTCCCCATTCGAAGAGGTATCTGTATGTTTCGCTGCGGAGATTTCTCTTACTCGGAGGCGGCAACACAGACGTGCCAACGGGCTTTTCTCGATCGTCCTAGGGGAGTCGAAACCCTCTGTTGTTGGATTTCCCCCAGTGGAGTCTCCCACTCTGCTGCGAGAATTTCTCTCCTCTAAGAGCCCCTGTTTGATATTTTACTGCTTGGAATTCCCCTACTCGGAGTACAAAAACTAGCCAATAGGATCTCCTCATCTGAACCTATGGGCAGATGAATACATCCATCCATCCATATTCCGTAGTGGGATTTCTCCCACTCAGGAGACAGCTTTAATGTGGGATGTCTCTCACATAGAGAATAACTCCACTATTGGGCTTGCTCGCATGTTGGAGGTATTAGATTGTTACTCTTGGTAGGGCCCCCTATCCTGAAGACGTGTTCAGTCTGTCGATGGGTTGCACCCCCACTTCAGGCTACTCTTATGCATGTACCGATAAGGATGTGACCGCATGTGTTTAGGTATATCAAGAGGGTTTTCTTAATTGGATTATCCCCTCAACGTACCAACCCCATGTGAATGTACTCTAATTATTCCCCGAAGGAAAGCGACAACATGTATGATGTTTTAAATTCTTCAATGCTTGAGACCTATATTGCATCTGTCATTTTTTGTATATGTATCATCGTATGCTTGCGTGTGCATTTTAACTGCTATGCCTATTCCCTGATCTACATCCCCCGAGACAGATTAACCACACTCGAAGGTGACTACAAATCTTCTTACAAACATTCCAATCACTCAGGGTCTGAGCTCTGCTGCAGAGATTTCTCCCTCTAAGAGCCCAAGTAATATAGCTCCGCGGTTGGGGTATCCCCTACTCAAAAGTGGCATCGAGACAAACTTTGTTGCAGGGATTTTCCCCTCCTGGAGGCTCAACTCTGTAGTTGAGATTTCCCCCACTCGGAGGTAAAACTTGTTGGTGCCGCTATGGGATATGCACCACTCGGGAACCACATGCCAAACTATTCCAAACAAAACAACATTCCAAATATCTCGAAGTCAAAGCAACTCTCCGAGGAGACATCCAATTCGAAACAAAACAGTCACGAGACAATCCAGGTAAGATTCAAACAATACTTCCATTTCAATTCACTACTTTATTATAAAGTTTTCAATTACATCTATCCAAATACATGCTTGGTTACATCTAACAAGATACAAGATTCATTACATGTTCATATCTTTCTTGAAAGAAAAAAATAAATATACCTTCTGCCATAATGTCCACGATAGCATCCAAGGGATGACTCATAAACAAACAATCCACCATTCCCGGGAAGGTAATGACACCGAGAACTCCCAGAAAAATGCCAGCACTGAAGATCACATCTCGGACTATAGACTGAAGCCTGCAGGATAGTGATGATACCAACGCCAAGGTTATAACTCTGAAGATGAACCCAGAGCGGAGGCAGGCGAAGCAACTTTTCAGTAGAGATCCTAGGGAATACCCTCATGTCTCCCTCCAGTTGTCCACCGTCAAAGCAACGACATTCAACAGGAGTGCAGATGGCTAGACCAAGGGATTGGAACCATCATCAAGCATGCCCTATGCTCCCCTCCTACATGCAATAAAGAAAGAGAGGTGTCGAGCCCCAACTTCAGCCCAGCCTGATCTGATCAAAGACCAGACAGACAGACCAGGAAAAAGTAAGAGTCCTACTTATCCTTCCTGATAGCTGAGCCTCATCACGAAGACTGACCTTCCTCGATGAACCCATCACGAAAAATAAGATTCTCCGACAAGCGAACTCCTGAACATCAAGAGCGCAACAATCGTCTCCATCCTCTCCCTCTCCTTCCTCCACTGGACGAAGAAGAATGAAGACATTATCTCTCACCAATAATGTGAAAGTTTGAAAGCAAGAAACTTTCAAGAAGTAGCGCAGATTTTTCCTTAATGTTCATGCCGTATTTATAGATGGGAAGGAAGCCCAAGCGTCTACCATTCAAAATTTTCAATTCCCAATAGCTGATCCATGTCCTAAGATTTGCGGTATGACAGAAAGACAGAACATCTCTGCCATGATCTCACCCATTAATAACTGAGAGATTTGAAAAGACGCGTGCCAGATGGCCAGTTGTAAACATGTAGTAATGAGCCTGAAACTTCCAAAAGAGCTCAAAGTACCAAATACTTACACGCACTTCGCTATTTCGGTTCTCTCCCACAACTTCGGCAATCGCAAACAGCAGAAGCATCGGTAATGATTATAATCTGGCCAACCTCAGAGATCAAGACAAGTGTCCTGTCGCCTCAGAAGCATCACAAGCAGTCAACATATCCAATACATTGTTAGTCTATTACAACCCTAAGGAGAGAGAGTCTCGAGCCCAAACTCGAGACACCTCGCGAATCCGAAGAGAGGACCCTGAGTTCCTTCTAATCTCTGTCATCCTCGACTATCAGACATCACCCCGACTCCCATTGGATACAGCTCAGTAATAGGAGATCCAGACTCCCAGCACCATTGCATTGCCATAGTATTCCCCACGTTCTGAGCACCTCCCCTATTTCAGCGGGAATGGTTACGAGTGGTGGCAGATATCCTGATATGCCAATTCCAACAAAGAAGCGCAACAATCCTAACAGATATAGAAGGATCTTAACAGTAGATTGTGAATCATGGAGAAAGATCCGCTCCATCCGTTACAGCAGGACCAACACTTATAGATGAAAGAAGAAAAAGAAAGATAGATTGTAAAAGACCCCCACCGTAACACACAAAAAATAGTGAATTCCTCTCTCTCTCCCCTCCCCGTGGTTTTTACATTTTGCGTTTCCACATAAAATTTGAGTCTTGTCTTCTTACTTTGTTGATTTTCATTTCCTACGTTATGTTAGACAGACCCCCTTCTGCTTGTGGTGTGAGATCGACCGTTCGATCAATCGCATAAGAAAATCTTCACCACGATTATTAAGCTTGGCCATGTGTCATCTAAGGTGGCTTGGAAATCCTTTAAAGTTGGTATGCACTA
Organism: Agave tequilana; assembly: GCA_038442645.1. Classification (NCBI taxonomy): domain Eukaryota; kingdom Viridiplantae; phylum Streptophyta; class Magnoliopsida; order Asparagales; family Asparagaceae; genus Agave; species Agave tequilana. The sequence continues at coordinate 69,147 of JAVJIF010031253.1, forward strand.
AACAAGGCTTAGATAAATGATGAAATTCCTATATGCAATTTTTTATGCAAAGAAAACAAAACAAATTTTCAAAAAAATGTCTATTTTTTTTTTTAAATCTAATGCAAGTTTTCCACCTAAACCATGCTCTGATACTAAATTGATGTGAAACGTGTATGTGTGTATGAAAATCAGTAATAGAATACTCAATCATGTTACACCAACATGAAACTATCATATCTAAGAAAGGATTAAAAAACCTAATAAAATGGATAGATGTAACAAAATAACATGCGCAGACAAATCCAATTCAATCAAGAATTAACACTGATAATATATTATGCGGCAAAAAATTCTACAATCAAGACTAAAGCTATTAAATTCAAAAGGAAACAGATATACACAAAATCACTTTTGATAGACAACAGTTGAATCGATAAAATAGCAGAGATTAATTAACAGATTCAAAATAACCGATTAGGATAAGAGCTACCTACCGAGGATTACAATAGCAGAGAAAAAAGAAACCAACTTTTCCCATCTCAATAACTAAATCTTGCAAGTGTTTCTTCCATTTTCCTCTTACATACTATCAACAATAACTAGCGAGTTTTAATGAGTTTTTAGGTTTGCATTGAGAAGTAACAAAAAATGTTTAATAATTTTTATAAATAATTATCACTGATTGTTAAAGTATACATGTTTGGGTCAACATAAGAAAAGAACAATATTAATTTATGAGATTTATAGACTTTGAAAAGATTATTTATTTTATATATTATATTTCCATTAGGTACTGACAAAAAAAATTATAGAAAAAAATTATGTGTGTTGTCTTCCCATCTCTTCATTTACAAATGCAGTGGGTAATCCTGGGAGAGTTATCCATGCATCAAATTATGAAGATTAATGGATGAAATTCATAGATCAAATCAGAACTAATGCACAGATTTACGTGAATACCCGAAGGGGGAAAATCATGGTGCAAGAGAGGGTTCCATTATAATCTAGAGAAAATTATAATGGTGGTACCCTGATTTCACATACTAGGGTCTCTGGGCTTGATTGATCGTCCCTCTCTTTTTGGGGAGGGTCTACTATTTATAAAGGTGGACATCTTATTAGATAAGGTTACATAGTTCTAATATATTTGAAGGTATATCCTATCTCAATCGCTTATCTTGGAGGCGGTTGGAACTAAACATCCTTATTTTAATTGGTATAGCACGTATTTGTCTTTATCATGAGGTCTTCGTCCAGCTGTAGACATGATTGATACACTCTCTGGCTGTAACCGTCGAGTTCAAATAAGGATTAGCTTGGAGATAGGGGGTACTCGCAACCGACTCTTCTCTATTCTTCTACTCGCTTGAACTGCTCGGAGTTCGAATGGGATCAGGACTCTTCTTCAGGTGTTCTAAATATGGACACGTGTCACGCGATCATCCAAGGGCCGGGTGGACACGAGTCATGAACTCTGAGGGGTTGATAACTAACCACTATACATGCCCCTCTGCTTCCCTCTTTGGCAACAGATCGGGAACTTGCCTCTAGGAGTTATATGCTCCCGGGGACTCCAAGAGAAAATGAGAGGAGCAGACCCCTTTAGCTTGGACTCGGGTCACATGTGTCGCTTCAAGTTTGGTCTTCTTGTGGCATGCTACTAGATGTTGGTAAAGCCTTAAATACACGTCACATCCGCTATTGCGTTGATCAGAAAACCATCGCTTTTTGAAGCAGCGGGCACTTGAAGCTGGTATGGCAAATCAAGCACGACGGTTCGGATCTAGTCCTTAGGATACGTGTAGGCTTTTGATCAAGTGGCTACTCCAGGTTAATGTCTCTAATCAAGTGCGACAGTTCTGATTTGAACCGTCGCGACACGTGCAGGCTTCGATCGAGTAACTGCTTGAGATTTGAGGGTTAAAAGCATCTCTTTCTCTCGACTTCTTGGATTGAAATTTTGAGCAGTAGACACTTGGGCTCCCTTTCCATCTATAAATAGGGCAAAACTTTGATGGAATATTTGTGTTGCTTCTTGAAAACTTCTTGCTTTCAAGATTCCATCTAGTTGGTTGGTAGTGATGTCTTCTTTCTTCTTTGTTCAATGGATAAAAGAGCGAGGGAGGATGGAGATAATTGATGCGCTCTTGATGCTCAGGAGTTCATTTGTCGAGGAATGTCAATTTTCTCAATAGGTTTATCAAGGAACCTCAATTTTTGCGATGCGACCCGGCTATAAGGCAGGAAAGGCAAGATTATTGCTTTTGCCTGGTCGGTCAGTCTGGTCTTTGATCAGATCAGGTCTTGCAGGAGTTGGGGCTCAACACTTCTCTTTCTTATAGTGTAAAGGAGGGGAAGGACAAGGCATGTTTGATGATGGTTCTGATCTCTGGGTCTGACTACCTACACTCTTGTCGGATGCCATCGCTTTGTCTGCGGCCGCTCCAAGTTCATCTTCGGAGCTACGGGCATCTCGTTGGTATCATCATTGTCATGCATGCTTCAGTCTACAGTTTGAGATGTGATCTTTAGTGCTTACATTTTATTGAGAGTTCTCGGTGCCATTACCCTCTCAGAAATGGTGGATTGTTTGTTTAGGAGTCATCTCCTGGATGTTGTCGTGAATGTTGCGATAAAGCATATCTGTTTTTTTCCTTTCAAGAAAGGCACAAAAATGTAATTGATTTTGTATTACTCTTATTAAATGTAACCAAGCTTGTATTTGAATAGATGTAATTGATAAACTTTATAATAAAGCAGTGAATTAAAGTGAAAGTATTGTTCAGATCTTGCCCAGATTATCTTGTGACTATTTTGTTTGGAATAGTTAGGCGTGTGTTCCTGAGTAGTATCTGTCCCAAGGCAATACCTACAAATTTACCTTCGAGTAGGAGATATACTGACTGCGGCACTATATTGTCAGGGTAGCCGTTAAGATAGGACCTGGTCTAGGCTGTTGACTGGCTTGGGTAGCCATCAGGGGTAAGGCCCCGATGTAGGCCGAGCTCCAAACGGTCATTGTGGGCTAGCTTCCATCTTTGAGAAAATTTTTCGAGGGGTAGCCATCAGGGTAGGACCCACTATAGATTATTGACTGGCTTGGGTAGCCAATGTCACGCCCCGCTTCCCACAATATGTGGAAACGGAGTCGCGACGAGAGTCGGAGACGTATATACGTGAGGAAAATATCCCACGTATACACGCTAACCCAAAAGTAACTTGAACAAGCTATAAAAAAAATCTATTATGATAAATTAATTGTTGGCCCGAAAGGTTACACTCTCCATTTGTTTAAGTTTTGATGATAATAAAACACATAGAAGCTATATGGTACTAATAAGTTGTTTAAGATGAGTTTCAGGTTAGTACTAATCATGATGGCTATTTCTTAGCTATTGCAAGGTTTCAAAGATTTATGGTGCTAATAGGGCAAATGGCGTAAGAGGAAGTGTTCATAGAAGAGAAGGCTCTAGCATGGCTCAAAGACTTCATTGTGGCTCAGAGACTTCATTATTTTTTTGGTTTTATAGTTTGTTAAAGAATAGTGAATAGGTTTGAAGCTCAAATTCCTACGCATAAGTTTTTGTGCACATGTCTTTTCTAAAAGTTTCTCCTAAATATATATATACAAAATATTTTTAAATATAGTTTATTACTTACAAACTCCATTTTGTGTATTATAACTAGTCTTGATCAAAAATATTTTGAAAACTATCAAGATCTCTTCAAAATCTTTTCCAAAAATCAGTTTTTGGCCTGCTGCGGTCGACCGGGCGGTCGACCGGCTCTGTTTCAGGTCAGATCGGTCGACCGACCGGTCGATCGGGATTCTGACCGTTGGGTGCGTGCATGTGTGCACGTCTCCCGATCGACCGGACCCCATTTCGGCCGACCGACCTTCAGCCGACTGAAAGTCATCAACTCTATATTTGTTTCGGTTTCGACCGTGAGCCGGCAACGGCTAAATTTTTTGAAAACCCGGTCGACCGGCCGGTCGACCGAGGCTAGATTTCAGCCTTAACGGCTACTTTATTTAACACGTTTTTAAACGTGTGTTTTGTCTCTAAACGAGTTTAGAGGCTGGTTTTGGGGTCAAATATTTCCTAATTACTTATTGCATTAGTTTACTCTTTAATCCCTAGCTCTATCCTATAAATAGGGTTGATTAGGGTTGAGGTCTACACAATAAGCATTTGCAAAAATATTCAAGTTTAAAGGCCTTCAAAAGAGTTTTTGTTCTCTGTTTTTGTGCTGAAAAATCTCTCTCTTTACTAAAGTTTTTGATTCAAAACTCTCTTAAGTTTCATTTTCTTTTTCACTTACAATACTTGAGCTTCAATCCTACACATTGTTCTATAGGGTTTTTGTAAGGGAAAAAGGTTTTTCAAAAGAGAGTTTGTGGTCTTTTAATCACCAAGGGATTCTTGTATTTGTGGTTCCACTACCTCTGGACTAGAGAAGTGTGATTGAGGAGTTGGGTACTCCGGTGTGGTTGTAACTCTTTGTGAAAGTTATAGTGGATGGAAATCCTTCTGGGTGAAGGCGGGGGCGTAGAGCTGGGTGCTCGAATCTCGAAACAAATCTCAGTGTTTGCGATTGGTTTACTTGCTTCATTTACTTGCTTTACATTCATTGTTATATTCATATTCATTGCTATATTGTCGATCTATACTCATACAACAAGATTGCAATACGCACCTCAAAATCTTATCTAGAGAATCAAAGAGTTTAGAGCCCTTCACGGGGTATTCGGTTTCTAGTCTTGTTTTGGGTGATCGTTGCATCACAACATTTTAATTTGTGCATTGATTAGCATTATCACCTATTCACCCCCCTTAGGTGATTTCAATTGGTATCAGAGCTAGGACTCTAGTTTTTGGCTTCACATCCTTAGAGAGATCCTAAAAATTTGCTAATCACTATTTTCATACTTTCATTCATACACTAGTAAAAATGGCCGACAACATTAAGACCCCTCCTAAATTTGATGGACTCAACTTCCCCATTTGAAAAGTTAGGATGACTATTTTTCTACAATCTCTAGGTAGTCTAGTTGCTAAGTCCTTGACCAAGCCTTATAGTAGACCCGAAAGTGAGGAGAACACTTGGTCCGAATTTACCTATAAGGAATATGAGGCTAATTCTAAGGCTCAAAATTCCCTTCTCACCGCCTTCAATGAGGATGATCCTAAAATCACCTAGAGGGGGGGCGAATAGGTGATAATGCTAATCAATGCACAAATAAAATTATGATGCAATAATCTCCCAAAATAAGACTAGAAGCCGAATTCCCCGTAAAGGGCTCTGAACTCCTTCCCCGTGATTCCTCTCGATATGAGTTGGGGGTGCACAATGCAATCTTGTTGTATGGGACTTTGATTGACAAGATGAATGAAAACAAGTGAATATTGCAATGAAAATAGCAAGTAAGTAATAAGAGCAATGATAGTAAAGCAAGAAGCAAGAGCAAGTAAACCAAACGCAAACACCGAGAATTTTTCCGAGGTTCGAGCACCCAGCTCTACGTCCCCGCCTTCCCCAGAAGGATTTCTAACCACTATAACTTCACAAAGATGTTACAAATACACCGGAGTACCCAACTCCACAATCTCAAGTACAAGTTCTCTCTTGGTGATCAAAAGACCACAAACTCTCTTTTGAAAATGTCTCTTCCCTTACAAAAATCCTTGTAGAATGATGAGAGGATTGAAGCTCTTGAGTGTAAGTGAAAAGAGAAAGGAAATTAGAGAGTTTTAAAAAACACTTTAGAAAATGAGAGAAATATTCAGCATAAAAACAAGAAACAAAGCTCTTTTGAATGCCTTAAACTTTCGAAACTTTTACAAATTTTTCTTGTCATCAACCTCTCCCTAAACACCCCTATTTATAGTAGAGGGCTAGGGTTTAAAGATAAAACTCACTTAAGGCTAATTAGGAAGTATTAGGATCAGTAAATATCATTTAAACCCTTTTAGAAAGAAAAAGACAAAAATAAACCAGCTCAGAAAACTAGTCGTTACTGTTCAAACGGCTCTCTCGGTCGACCGACCGAAGTACAAAAAATAAGAGCCGTTGCCGGCTCTCGGTCGACCGACCGAAAAATACAGAGAGCAAACGACTTACAGTCAGGCAGGTTTCGGTCGACCGTCGACCGTGAAACGTGCACACGGATATGCACCTGCTGCCAGAGCCTCGGTCGACTGGGACGGTCGACCGACTTGACCTGACACAGGGTCGGTCGGCCGGTAGGTCGACCGGCTCAGGTCAAAAGATAAAACTGAAGCAGAATTTTGAAGGGGATTTGAAATCTAATAAAATAGTTTTGATTTGAAACATGTATAATACCCAAATTTGAGTTTATAAACAAGAGGCTTTAAATTAGAATAATTTTTACATATTTATAGAAAATATTCTTGGAAATAATATGTGCGCAAAAATGTGTGTGAAAGAGCTTCAAACCTATTCACTATTCTTTAACAAAACTATAAACTAAAAACAAATCTAATTAAGTCTCTTGAGCAATCTTGAGCCATGCAATGCCTTGCTAGAGCCTTCTCTTCTATGTTCCTTCCTTGATGTGCAAAACGCCTTCTTTGCTTCATGAATCTAGAAGTTCTTGCAATAGCTAAGCAATGGCCTCCAAATATGGTACTAACTTGAAACTTATCTTAAACAAACTAATTAGTACCAAATAGCTCTTATTTGTTTTGTTATCATCAAAACTCTAAACAAATGGAGAGTGTAACCTTTTGGGCCAACAATCTCCCCTTTTTGATGATGACAAAACAAATAGGCTATGAACAAAAGTATAAGGGAGGAGAAAGCTCCCCCTCAAATTATGCTATATAAAACAAGGAAAAACAATGTAAGTTGCAAGTAAAAATCCATGAAACTAAAAAACCATAAACACAAAGGGATATAAAATACATGCAAGACACTTAAACTCAAATATAAGAATTTATTGAAAACTTTGAAAACACATCAAAAACCAAAAACATATATAAACTCATATGGAACCAAAACCATATGAACTATGAACTCATATTTCCATACATAAACTCATTCTCCCCCTTTTTGTCATACATCAAAAAGGGTTAAGAAAACATTTTTATTCAATAACACAAACATTAAGTTCACCACAAATGAATGAAAATCTAGCAAAATCAAGTGGTTTAGTGAAAATATCGGCAAGTTGCAAATCCGTAGAAATATAATCAATATCTATATCTCCTTTCTCAAAATGATCTCTAAGAAAGTGATATCTAATCTCAATGTGCTTGGTCTTACTATGTTGATTTGCATTCTTAGTCATATGTATAGTACTAGTATTATCACAAAATATTTTTATATGGTTATAATGCAAATCATAATCAAGGAGAGTATGTTTCATCCAAAGGACTTGTGCACAACAAGCCCCCGCGGCAACATACTCCGCCTCGGCGGTTGAGAGAGCTACGAAATTTTGTTTCCTAGAGGACCATGAAACAAGACAATTACCAAGAAATTGACATGTCCCACTAGTACTCTTTCTATCTTCTCTACAACCCGCATAGTGGGCATCCGAATAACTCGTCATTGAGAAATCTCCGTTTTCGGATACCAAAGACCCATTCCAATTGTGCCCTTAATATAACGAATAATGCGTTTTACCGCAATAAGATGGGACTCTTTGGGACACGATTGAAATCTAGCACAAATACACACACTAAACATTATGTCCGGCCTACTTGCCGTCAAATACAAAAGACTACCTATCATGCTTCTATACAATTTAATGTCAACATTTTTACCTTGGTCATCCTTATCAAGCTTGGTTGTAGTTGCCATGGGAGTGTTGCAAACTTTAGAGCCCTCAAGTCCAAACTTCTTTACGAGTTCCTTTGCGTACTTGGCTTGACATATGAAATTCCATCTTGCAATTGCTTGATTTGGAGTCCAAGAAAGAAATTCAATTCACCCATGGAAGACATTTCAAACTCACATTGCATAACCTTTTCAAACTCCTTGCATAAAAACTCATTAGAAGATCCAAAAATTATATCATCAACATAAATTTGCACAATTAAAATGTCATTATCAATATGCTTAGTAAAAAGAGTTGTGTCTACTTTGCCTTTAACAAAATCATTTGAAATGAGAAAACTAGAAAGCCTTTCATACCAAGCTCTTGGAGCTTGTTTCAATCCATACAAAGCTTTATCAAGTTTAAAAACAAAATTAGGATGAACATGATCAACAAAACCGGGAGGTTGTTCAACATAAACTTCTTCATTTATAAAACCATTCAAAAATGCACTTTTCACATCCATTTGAAAAAGTTTAAAATTTTTAAAAGATGCAAAAGCTAGTGTAATCCGTATGGCTTCAAGCCGTGCTACGGGTGCAAAGTCTCCTCAAAGTCAATTCCCTCAACTTGAGTGAAATCTTGGGCCACTAACCTAGCTTTATTCCTAATGACATTACCGGACTCATCCATCTTGTTTCTGAAGATCCACTTAGTACCAATTATTGGTCTATCGTGGGGCCTAGGAACAAGGTGCCAAACTTGGTTGCGCTCAAATTGATTGAGTTCCTCTTGCATGGCTAGCAACCAATATGAGTCCGCCTCGGCTTTGAGGATGCTTTTGGGTTCAAAATGAGAAATGAAAGCAAAGTTACCACATAAGTCATGGAGCTTGGAGCGAGTTGTTACCCCTTTAGAGACATCACCTAAGATGAGTTCCTTGGGATGGTTTGTAGCATATCTCCAATCTTTAGAAAGCGGTTGAGAGCTTTCCTCTTTATCCTCTTGAACATCACCAATTGATTCTTGCTTTTCTTCTTGAGCGGATGAGTCCTTCAAGGATAGTCTCTCAATGTCTTCACCTAATGGGTCAATCTCTACAACATTCTCAACAACCACATTAGATTCTTCAAATTTAACATGCATGGATTCTTCAATGGTAAGTGAAGATCTATTGAATACTCTATAAGCTTTGCTAGTGGTAGAATATCCAATAAAGATTGCTTCATAAGCCTTAGCATCAAATTTACCCAAGTTATCTTTAGTATTTAAAACAAAACACTTGCATCCAAAAACTTTGAAATATGAAACATTAGGTTTTCTAGAATGATACATTTCAAAAGATGTTTTGGAAGAATTTTTATACAAATAAATACGATTTGAAATATAGCATGCGGTGTTTACGGCCTCGGCCCATAAATATTGAGGGAGGTCATATTCACTTATCATGGTCCTAGCCATCTCTTGAAGTGTTCTATTTTCCTTTCTACAACTCCATTTTGTTGTGGAGTTCTAGGACATGACATTTCATGCTTGATTCCCTTTTCATCACAATAAGTCATGAAGAGTTGGTTAACAAACTCACCACCTCTATCACTCCTTATTTTCAAAATCGAAAAACCTTTTTCTTTTTCAACCCTTTTTCGAAAAACTTTGAAATGAGAAAAAGTTTGATCTTTGTGTTCCAAAAAGAAAACCCAAGTGAAACGGGAAAAATCATCAACTAAAACAAATGCGAATCTACTACCATTTAAACTCTTAGTTTTAGTTGGTCCAAAAAGATCCATATGAATTAATTCTAATGGCCTAGTTGACATGATATCCTTGATTGGTTTGAAGGAAGACTTGGTTTGTTTCCCAAGTTGGCACGCACCACAAATGCGGTCTTTCTCAAACTTCAAGCAAGGTATACCCTTCACCAATTCCTTAGAATTAATCCTAGAAAGATGGTCAAAAGATGCATGTCCTAGTCTTCTATGCCAAAGCCAAGAATTTTCATCAAAAGCATTCAAGCATTTAGTAGAATAATCTAAATTAAGCATGTCAATGATAAAAACATTATTGTCACGAAAACCGGTGAGAATACAATCATTGGTTTTAACATCAAAAATCTTGCAAGAAGAATCATCAAAAATAACTTTAAGTCCACGGTCACAAAGTTGACTAATACTAAGCAAGTTATGCTTCAAACCATCAACAAGAACTACATTTTTTAGAATAGGAGATGCACCAATTTGAATGTTACCTATACCGATGATAGTGCCCTTGGAGTCATCCCCGAAGGTGACGGTGCCACCTTCCATGTACCTTGATAGGGTTGTAAAGTTATTGATGTTCCATGTCATGTGTCTTGAACAACCACTATCAAGGTACCACCGCTCCTTACGTCTTGGAGCCTTGGTGTGTACCTACATCAAATAATTTAGGACTTGATTTTGGTACCCACATTTTCTTGGGTCCTAAAGAGTTAGTGCCATGAACCCAAACAAGATTATTTGATCTACTTATTTGGTCATAACAAAACTTAGCCAAATGTCCATTCTTACCACAATAAGTACATCTATAACTCTACCATATTTAAAAGCATAGTGAGTGTGAGACTTGTGAGCATGTGTGGATTTAGCATGAGTGTTGTGTGAAGTGTGAGCATGAGGAATCTTAACATGAGAATCTCTAACATGAGAAGTGTGGTTTTTAGAAAATATTTCTTCAAGTTTCTTAGTGTTAAAAGCACAATCCTTCAAAACCTTTTCAAAATCAACAATTCTAGTTTTTAAAGAAGAAATTTCTTTTTCATCAATCTTAGGAAATTTTGCTTTACAAGCAACTTTGTAAGCACTAAATTCATTTTGAGTAGAAATGAGATTGGAAGAAATTTCATCTTTTTCTCTAGAAACAATAGCAAGTTGATTTTTGAGAAAAGCAACTTCCTTTTCTAATTTAGAACATTCAATCTTTTTATTATCATAGGTTTCGAGAGTTCAACAAAAGCATGTACAATAACTTCTTTAGTTAATTCATCATCTTCATCAAGAGGTTGTGGGGTTACCTTTGGTGTGTTTGCCATGAAACACATGTTCGCCGTGTCCACCTCGTCTTCGGATTCGCTTTCCGAATCCCATGTGGCTTTGTAGGCTTTTTTTCCACCGGCTTCTTTGGCTTGAAGGAGGAAGTCATCTTCTTCTTGAAATCAGGGCAATCCGCCATGATGTGTCCGGGCTTTCGGCAATTGTAGCAAATGATTCTTCTCTCCTCTTTTCCTTCAAACTTCCTTCTAAAGTTGAGCTTGTTCTTCCGATACATTCTCTTCATATTTCGCACAAATAGGGAGAGCTCCTCATCTTCTTCTTCATCTTCTTCATCGTCATCAAGAGTGGATGAAGACTTGAAAGCAATAGATTTCTTCTTTTGAGGAGCGACATCTTCTCTTGCCTTCTTTTCCATCTCATGAGTCTTCAAGTTGCCGATGAGACTTATGAGATCCATTTCATCCTTGTCGTTCAATTCTTTTAAGGTGGTGGCCTTTATCTCCCATGATGAAGGAAGAGCCCGAATCACTTTTCGCACATTTTTGGTCATTGGAAATATCATCACCTTAAGAAGAAAGAGCATTGGTGATTTTAGTAAACCTTGTAATCATGCAATCAATGGATTCATCATCAATCATTTTAAAGGATTTATATTGGGACCTCAAGAGATCTATCTTAGCTCTCTTGACTTGTGATGTCCCCTCGTGTGTGACTAACAAGTGTTGCCAAATCTCATAGGCGAATTGGCAATGAATTACCTGTGTAAGGTCATCCTCATTCAAGGCGGTTAGAAGGAAATTTTGGGCCTTAGAGTTAGCCTCATATTCTCTAAAGGTAAATTCGGTCAAGTGCTTTCATCACTGTCGGGTACAACATAGGGTTTGGTCAAGGATTTAGCAACTAGGCTACCTAAAGATTGAAAGAAGATAGTCATCCTAACCTTCCAAATAGGGAAATTAAGTCCATCAAATTTAGGAGGGGTTTTGATGTTATCGGCCATGTTTACTAGTGAAAGAATGGATGAATGCAAATGTTGATTAGCAAATTTTTAGGATCTCTCTAAGGATGTTAAGCTAAACCTAGAGTCCAAGCTCTGATACCAATTGAAAATCACCTAGAGGGGGGTGAATAGGTGATAATGCTAATCAATGTACAAATAAAATTATGATGCAACAATCTCCTAAAACAAGACTAGAAGCCGGATTCCCCGTAAAGGGCTCTGAACTCCTTCCCCGTGATTCCTCTGGATATGAGTTGGGGGTGCACAATGCAATCTTGTTGTATGGGACTTTGATTGACAAGATGAATGAAAACAAGTGAATATTGCAATGAAAATAGCAAGCAAGTAATAAGAGCAATGATAGTAAAGTAAGAAGCAAGAGCAAGTAAACCAAACGCAAACACCGAGAATTTTTCCGAGGTTCGAGCACCCAGATCTACGTCCCCGCCTTCCCCAGAAGGATTTCTAACCACTATAACTTCACAAAGATGTTACAAATACACCGGAGTACCCAACTCCACAATCTCAAGTACAAGTTCTCTCTTGGTGATCAAAAGACCACAAACTCTCTTTTGAAAATGTCTCTTCCCTTACAAAAATCCTTGTAGAATGATGAGAGGATTGAAGCTCTTGAGTGTAAGTGAAAAGAGAAAGGAAATCAGAGAGTTTTAAAAAACACTTCAGAAAATGAGAGAAATATTCAGCACAAAAACCAAGAAACAAAGCTCTTTTGAATGCCTTAAACTTTCGAAACTTTTGCAAATTTTTCTTGTCATCAACCTCTCCCTAAACACCCTATTTATAGTAGAGGGCTAGGGTTTAAAGATAAAACCCACTTAAGGCTAATTAGGAAGTATTAGGATCAGTAAATATCATTTAAACCCTTTTTAGAAAGAAAAAGACAAAAATAAACCAGCTCAGAAAACTAGCCGTTATTGTTCAAACGGCTCTCTCGGTCGAGCGGTCGGTCGACCGAAGTACAAAAAATAAGAGCCGTTGTCGGCTCTCGGTCGACCGAAAAATACAGAGATCAAACGACTTACAGTCAGGCAGGTTTCGGTTGACCGCTCGGTCGACCGTGAAACGTGCACACGGATACGCACCTGCTGCCAGAGCCTCGGTCGGCTGGGACGGTCGACCGACTTGACCTGACACAGGGTCGGTCGGCCGGTCGGTCGACCGGATCAGGTCAAAAGATAAAACTGAAACAGAATTTTGAAGGGGATTTGAAATCTAACAAAATAGTTTTGATTTGAAACATGTATAATACCCAAATTTGAGTTTATAAACAAGAGGCTTTAAATTAGAATAATTTTTACATATTTATAGAAAATATTCTTGGAAATGATATGTGCGCAAAAATGTGTGTGAAAGAGCTTCAAACCTATTCACTATTCTTTAACAAAACTATAAACTAAAAACAAATCTAATTAAGTCTCTTGAGCAATCTTGAGCCATGCAATGCCTTGCTAGAGCCTTCTCTTCTATGTTCCTTCCTTGATGTGCAAAACGCCTTCTTTGCTTCATGAATTTAGAAGTTCTTGCAATAGCTAAGCAATGGCCTCCAAATATGGTACTAACTTGAAACTTATCTTAAACAAACTAATTAGTACCAAATAGCTCTTATTTGTTTTGTTATCATCAAAACTCTAAACAAATGGAGAGTGTAACCTTTTGGGCCAACAGATCTAACAAGGGTTATACATTGCAAATCCGCCTATGAGATTTGGCAACACTTATTGGTCACTCATGAGGGGACATCACAAGTCAAGAGAGCTAAAATAGATCTCTTGCGTTTCCAATATGAAAGTTTTAAAATGCTTGAAGATGAGTCTATTGATACTATGATTACCAAGTTTACTAAGATTTACCAATGCTCTTTCTTCTCTAGGTGATGATATAAGCAACGACCAAAAGGTGCGCAAAGTGATTCGTGCTCTTCCTTCGTCATGGGAGATCAAAGCTATCACCTTAAAGGAGTTGAATGATAAAGATGAGATGGATCTCATAAGTCTTATTGGAAACCTTAAGACTCATGAGATGGAGAAGAAGGCAAGAGAAGAAGCGGTACCTCAAAAGAAGAAGTCGATAGCATTCAAGTCTTCCTCTACCAACTACGACGATGAAAAAGATGAAGAAGAGGATGAAGAGCTATCTCTCCTAGTGAGAAATGTAAACAGGATGTACCGCAAAAATAAACTCAACTATAGAAAGCGATGGGAAGGGAAGGAGGAGAAAAGGATCATATACTACAATTGTCAGAAATCTGGACACATCATGGCCGATTGTCCCGATTTCAAGAAAAAGATGACTTCCTCCTTGAAGCAAAAGAGGCCGGTTGAAAAGAAGGTATACAAAGCCATTTGGGAATCGAAAAGTGAATCCGAAGAGGAGGTCGACACGGCAAATATGTGCTTCATGGCAAATACACCAAAGGTAACTTCTCAACCACTTGATGATGAAAATGACATAAGTAGAGAAATGTTAGAACATGCTTTTGTTGAACTTTCTGAAAGTTTTGATGATAAAAAGGTTGAATGTTCTAAATTGAAAAAGGAAATTGAGATGCTTAAAAATCAACTTGTTATTTCTTTTAAAGAAAAGGATGAACTTTCTTCCAATCTTATTTCAACAAAAAGAGAGTTTAATGCCTATAAAGTTGCTTGTAAAGCTAAATTTCCAAAAATTGATGAAAATGAATTATCCTTGTTAAAAACTAAAATCAATGATTTTGAAAATGTTTTAAAAGAATGGCTTTTAATACTAATAAATTAGAGGAAATGTTTTCAAAGAAGCATTTGCACACTCCACATGTTAAAAATGATAAAACAACTCATGCTAAAAATTCTCATGCTCATCATGCCAACACTTCACATGACACTCATGTTAAAACTACTCATGCTCACAATCCACATGTTCGTAAGTCACACACCCATTATGCATTTAAATATGGAAGAATTTATTGATGCACTTATTGTGGTCGGAATGGCATTTAACTAAATTTTGCTATGATCAAATAAATAGGACAAATAATCTTGTGTGGGTTCGTGACACTAACTCTTTAGGACCCAAGAAAATATGGGTACCAAAATCAAGTCCTAAATTATTTGATGTAGGTACACACCAAGGCTCCAAGACGTAAGGAGCGGTGGTACCTTGATAGTGGTTCTTCAAGGCATATGATATGGGATATCAACAACTTCACAACCCTATCAAGGTATGTTGAAGGTGGCACCGTCACCTTCGGAGATGACTCCAAGGGCACCATCATCGGTATAGGTAACATTCAAATTGGTGCATCTCCTTTAATAGAAAATATTGTTCTTGTTGATGGACTTAAACATAACTTGCTTAGTATAAGTCAACTTTGTGATCATGGTCTTAAAGTTGTGTTTGATGATTCTTCTTGCAAAATTTTTGATTGTAAAACCAATGATTGTACTCTCACCGGATTTCGTGATAATAATGTCTATATTATTGACATGCTTAATTTGGATTGTTCTACTAAATGCTTGAATGCTTTTGATGAGATTTCATGGCTTTGGCATAGAAGATTAGGACATGCATCTTTTGATCACCTTGCTAGAATTAATTCTAAGAAATTGGTGAAGGGTATTCCTTACTTGAAGTTTGAAAAAGATCGCATTTGTGGTGCGTGCCAACTTGGGAAACAAATCAAGTCTTCTTTCAAACCAATTAAGGATATCATGTCAACTAGGCCATTAGAGTTAATTCACATGGATCTTTTTGGACCAACTAAAACTAAAAGCTTAAATGGAAGTAGATATGTTTTTGTTTTAGTTGATGATTTTTCTCGTTTCACTTGGGTTTTCTTTTTGGAACACAAAGATTAAACTTTTTCACATTTTAAGATTTTTCGAAAAAGGGTGGAAAAAGAAAAAGGATTTTCGATTTTAAAAATAAGAAGTGATAGAGGTGGTGAGTTTGTTAACCAACTCTTCATAACTTATTGTGATGAAAAGGGAATTAAGCATGAAATGTCTTGTCCTAGAACTCCACAACAAAATGGAGTAGTTGAAAGGAAGAATAGAACTCTTCAAGAAATGGCTAGGACTATGATAAGTGAATATGGGCTCCCTCAATATTTATGGGCCGAGGCCGTAAACACCGCATGCTACATATCTAACCGTATTTATTTGTGTAAAAATACTTTCAAAACCTCTTTTCAAGTTTATCACTTAAGAAAATCAAATGTTTCATACTTTAAAATTTTTGGATGCAAGTGTTTTGTTTTAAACACTAAAGATAACTTCAGTAAATTTGATGCTAAGGCTTATGAAGCAATATTTGTTGGATATTCTAGTACTAGCAAAGCTTATAGAGTATTCAATAAATCTTCTCATACTATTGAAGAATCTATGCATGTTAAATTTGAAAATCTAATACTATTATTGAGAATGTTGTAGAGATTGACTCATTAGGTGAGAACATGGAGAAAATTTCCTTGAAGGACTCACCCATTCAAGAAGACAAGCAAGAACCCATTGGTGAGTTCAAAAGGATGAAGTGGAAAACTCTCAACCACTTCCTAAAGATTGGAGATACGCTACAAATCATCCCAAGGATCTCATCATAGGTGATGTATCTAAAGGGGTAACAACTCGCTCCAAACTCTATGAATTGTGTGGTAATTTTGCATTCATTTCTCATTTTGAACCCAAAAACATCCTCAAAGTCGAGGGTGACTCATATTGGTTGCTAGCTATGCAAGAAGAGCTCAATCAATTTAAGCGCAACCAAGTTTGGCACCTTGTTTCTAGACCCCATGATAGACCAATAATTGGTACTAAGTGAATTTTTAGGAACAAGATGGATGAGTCAGAAATGCTATTAGGAATAAGGCTAGGTTAGTGGCCCAAGGTTACACTCAAGTTGAAGGAATCGAATTTGTGGAGACCTTTGCACCCGTAGCACGGCTTGAAGCCATAAGGATTACACTAGCTTTTGCATCTTTTAAAAATTTTAAACTTTTTCAAATGGATGTAAAAAGTGCATTTTTAAATGGTTTTATTAATGAAGAAGTTTATGTTGAACAACCTCCCGGTTTTGTAGATCATGTTCATCCAAATTTTGTTTTTAAACTTGATAAAGTTTTGTATGGTTTAAAACAAGCTCCAAGAGCTTGGTATGAAAGGCTTTCTAGTTTTCTTCTTTCAAATGATTTTGTTAAAGGCAAAGTAGACAAAACTTTATTTACTAAGCATGTTGATAGTGACATTCTTATAGTGCAAATATATGTTGATGATATAATTTTTAGTTCTACTAATGAGTTTCTTTGCAAGGAGTTTGAACAATATATGCAACGTGAATTTGAGATGTCATTAATGGGTGAATTGAATTACTTTCTTGGACTCCAAATCAAGCAAATGCATGATGAGATTTTCATATGTCAAGCCAAGTACTCCAAGGAACTCATCAAGAAATTTGGACTTGAAGATTCAAAAATTTGCAACACTCCCATGGCAACTACCACCAAGCTTGATAAGGATGACCAAGGTAAGTGTGTTGATATTAAGTTATATAGAAGCATGATTGATAGCTTGTTGTATTTAACGGCTAGTAGGCCGGATATCATGTTTAGTGTGTGTCTTTGTGCTAGATTCCAATCGTGTCCTAAAGAATCTCATTTAAGTGTGGTAAAACGCATCATTCGTTATATTAAGGGCACTATTGGAATGGGGCTTTGGTATCCGAAAATCAGAGATTTTTCAATGACGAGTTTTTCGAATGCCGACTATGCGGGTTGTAGAGTGGATAGAAAGAGTACTAGTGGAACATGTCAATTTTTAGGTAATTGTCTTGTTTCAGGTCTTCTAAGAAACAAAATTCGGTAGCCCTCTCAACTGCCGAGGCGGAGTATGTTGCGGCGGGGGCTTGTTGTGCACAAGTCCTTTGAATGAAACATACTCTCCTTAATTATGATTTGCATTATGATCATATAAAAATATTTTGTGATAATACTAGTACTATTCATTTGACCAAGAATGCAAATCAACATAGTAAGACCAAGCACATTGAGATTAGATATCACTTTCTTAGAGATCATTTTGAGAAAGGTGATATTGAGATTGATTATGTTTCTTCTGATTTGCAACTTGTCGATATTTTCACTAAACCACTTGACTATAATAGATTTTCTTTTATATGTGGTGAACTTAATGTTTGTGTTATTGAATAAGAAAGTTTTTCTTGCTAATTTATCCCTTTTGATGTATGACAAAAAAGGGGAGAAATATGTGTTTTGATTAAGTGTTTTATTAATGTTTTATTGATGTTTTGTGTTATCTTGATGTTTTGTGTTATCTCATGAAAACTTGTTTTATACTAGTTTAAATAATGTTTAAATAATGCATTATTTGAGGGGGAGTATTACCTCTCTTTTATATCTTGTTATATAGCCTATATGTTTTGTCATCATCAAAAAGGGGGAGATTGTTGGCCCGAAAGGTTACACTCTCCATTTGTTTAAGTTTTGATGATAACAAAAATATAGAAGGTATATGGTACTAATAATTTGTTTAAGATGAGTTTCAGGTTAGTACTATTCATGATGGCTATTTCTTAGCTATTGTAAGGTTTTCAAGATTTATGGTGCTAATAGGGCAAATGGCGTAAGAGGAAGTGTTCATAGAAGAGAAGGCTCTAGCATGGCTCAAAGACTTCATTGTGGCTCAGAGACTTCATTATTTTTTTGGTTTTATAGTTTGTTAAAGAATAGTGAATAGGTTTGAAGCTCAAATTCCTACACATAAGTTTTTGTACACATGTCTTTTCTAAAAGTTTCTCCTATATATATATATATATACAAAATATTTTTAAATATAGTTTATTACTTACAAACTCCATTTTGTGTATTATACCTAGTCTTGATCAAAACTATTTTGTAAACTATCAAGATCTCTTCAAAATCTTTTCCAAAAATCAGTTTTTGGCCTGCTGCGGTCGACCGGCTCTGTTTCAGGTCAAATCGGTCGACCGACCGGACCGGGATTCTGACCGTTGGGTGTGTGCATGTGTGCACATCTCCCGGTCGACCGGATGGTCGACCGGACCCCATTTCGGTCGACCGACCTTCGGCCGACTGAAAGCCATCAACTCTCTGTTTGTTTGGTCGACCGGGCGGTCGACCGTGAGTCGGTAACGGCTAAATTTTTTGAAAACCCGGTCGACCGGCCGGTCGATCGAGGCTGGATTTCAGCCTTAACGGCTACTTTATTTAACACGTTTTTAAACGTGTGTTTTGTCTCTAAACGAGTTTAGAGGCTAGTTTTTGGGTCAAATATTTCCTAATTACTTATTGCATTAGTTTACTCTTTAATCCCTAGCTCTATCCTATAAATAGGGTTGATTAGGGTTGAGGTCTGCACAACAAGCATTTGCAAAAATATTCAAGTTTAAAGGCCTTCAAAAGAGTTTTTGTTCTCTTTACTGAGGTTTTTGATTCAAAACTCTCTTAAGTTTCATTTTCTTTTTCACTTACAATACTTGAGCTTCAATCCTACACATTGTTCTATAGGATTTTTGTAAGGGAAAAAGGTTTTTCAAAAGAGAGTTTGTGGTCTTTTGATCACCAAGGAATTCTTGTATTTGTGGTTCCACTACTTCTGGACTAGAGGAGTATGATTGAAGAGTGGGGTACTCCGGTGTGGTTGTAACTCTTTGTTAAAGGTATAGTGGTGGGAAATCCTTCTGGGTGAAGGCAGGGACGTAGAGCTGGGTGCTCGAACCTCGAAACAAATCTCAGTGTTTGCGATTGGTTTACTTGCTTCATTTACTTGCTTTACATTCATTGCTATATTCATATTTATTGCTATATTGTCGATCTATACTCATACAAGAAGATTGCAATACGCACCTCAAACTCTTATCTAGAGGAATCACGAGGAAGGAGTTCAGAGCCCTTCACGAGGTATTCGGCTTCTAGTCTTATTTTGGGTGATCGTTGCATCACAACATTTTAATTTGTGCATTGATTAGCATTTTCACCTATTCACCCCCCTCTAGGTGATTTCATTAATATCACTGCAATGACATATATAAATGTCCATACTAGATAACAGATGAATAAAGGAGTAAAATAAGTAATGAGTCCAATATATCAAGAATCAAGGAAATGACAATAAAAGAAAGTAGGAATACCAGAGTTGAAAAGAGAGAACTCAAGACTCCTTGCAAAGCGTACGATCACATGAACACCTAAACAATATAAGAAGGTGTCCAAAATTCAGAATTGAAAAGAGAGAAGCTCCAACTTCTTGTGAAGCGTACGATTACATGAACACCTGAATAATATAAAAAGGTGTCCAAAATCCTGGACGTGCGAATCTGGGGTCATCAGAAGCGACCTAATGAGTGTGTGTGTGTGTGTGTGTGTAGGAAAAGGTATTCGTGCATAATAACAATGTAAGCAATAACAATATGATAACCGAAATAAAAGATAACAGAATAATCAATATCAAGAACAAAACTATGAATGATATATAACTAACATCATGATAAAAGGAAACAACTAATGTCAAGATGCATAATCTAGCATATGTCACTAACCTGGTATACAATCCAGTCATGTGTACGATCATATGTTTATCATAGTCATATATGAGTTCAGTCAGGTGATTACGGTCAGTCACAATTTATTATAACGGTTTATCATTATTAATTATGTCAACAAACACCAACTGCCACCTGTAATAGATGCATCCCATATTACGTCTATTACACGTGTCAATCGAGTTCCTAAATTATTGAAATTACTAGAAAAGACATTGTTTATATTTTAGGTGGGTTCCGTACATACCCGGAACCATGGCCTAATCACCTGGCGCTGAATCAGATCCTACTGCTAGGTAATCAATAACAATAATAATATGAACAATATGGGATGTCAGTCATTTCCCGAAGCCCTATAGTGGAACCGTATCTCGGCTGCGCAACCTGTATCCTAGGCCCACCTAAAATAGACCCTGTCTCCTCCATCAATTTTCCCAATCTCAGTGTAAATTGTCTATCATATTATTATTTAGAACAATCAATATCCATATTATTTCAATTACTGGGACGATACATTGATAGTAACAATATCAATGATGTAATAATAACAATGTGGACAATATTACCGTATAAACGTTAGAATAATGAAACAATACATGTGTTACGGTCTGACAATATTTTCCCAGAAACTTTCAATAACATGAATCAATATGTTTATCAGGTATGTATAATGTATAATCAGTGAAGTTACTTAAATGGTATCATGATGTTCAGGACCAAGAATATTATGCAAGGTTTATTAAAAGAGATAAAAACATTCACAAGGAAATTTATTTTGTATTTAATACATACAGATGTGAACTAGTAATTAACAGGCATGAAACATGATTGAGTTTGAACAATTATTTAAATATAAAATAATATTTATTAAAATAGACAGGATAAAACACTCACGTGAAATAACACTGAAATACTCAATGAGAAAATGAAGAACACTCACCTGGGCTTATCGTGCGTCCAATTACCAATTTGAGGAATCTACATTAAATACATTCGAATTAAAATTTATCAAATTTTACATATATCAAATTTTACATGAGATATCCTATTTATTCAATATTTTAAATTAAATATGGATGATCCAGATCTTAAATCAAGGTTGTATAATGATGTATAGAGTTTATAAAATTATTTAGATTTTATTTACTGATTTTTGTGGTATTTAAATGGTTAAAAAATATGAAAATTCCTTAACGGGTTTGAATGTTAAAAAAGCGGGTTTCAACTTAGAAGGCAATGATTCAGTCCAATATGACATGTAAATACTCTCAAAATTTTTTAGTAGGTTGTAGGGGTTATCTAGATATTTATCCCTATTTTTAATTATTTTTTCAAATTTTTATCTAGTTAATAAAATTATTTTTCAATAAGTTAACGGATCTGTTTTGTATTTGGGTCAGGTTAAGATAGATTAGAACCCACAATATTTGGGCTGGACTAGAATTGAGCTTTCTGAAATTGGGCTTCATAATATATACATATATATATACATTTTTTTTGTTTATTTCCTGGCCTAGCCCAATGACCAAGCCCAGATTTAAATTTTTTTTCTTCTTGATGTGGCCTGGGCCAGTAGCAGGTGTTTGCTAATATAATTAATAATGATAAATCGTTATAATGTATTGTGACTAACCGTAATCGCCTGACTAAACTCATATATGACTATGATAGACATATGATCGTACACATGACCGGATTGTATACCAAACTAGTGACTATATTAGGTTACGCATCTTGACATTAGTTGTTTTCTTTTATCATGATCACAGTTATATATCGTTCATAGTTTTGTTCTTGATATTGATTATTCTGTTATCTTTTATTTCAGTTATCATGTTGTTATTACTTACATTGTTATTATGCACGAACACCTTTTCCTTTATACACACACACTCATTAGGTGACTTCTGACGACCCTAGATTCGCACGTCCAGGATTTTGGACACCTTTTTATACATGTCTATCCTAGAGCCACTGGCCTTCATGCAATATACTTTTATGGACTCAATTTATATTTAGAATATGTATGTATACTTTTAGTTTCAACAAAACATGTATATATCTTGAAGTTTGTTCAGTTTTTGATAAAAATAGAAAAAAATTTAAGTTTTGATGATTTCATTTCAAATTGAGCTTCAATGCCTTATCTCTATGAATTTGTTAATTACATGATTCTTACACTTGATATATCTTATTTACTCATGATTTTTGTCTCATGAGAATATATATATTTTATTGCTTTTTGAATGTCATTTCTCATGTAATTTTCATATTTCATGGATACATTTGTATTTTATTCCTTACTTGAAGGATTTAGTACTAGTTTTAAAAATTATTATAAAATTAGTTTCGTGATTCTTCATTTGGTAGAGTTTTCAAACATATTTAATTATTTTCAAACTCTTATTTTTGAAAACTCCTACCAACCTAAGGGCGGTTGGATGGGCGACCATACCTTATATGCTCTTAAATGAAAATCTATTTAAACAAGTGCATGAAAGGGAGGTAGCTATGAATTATATATAATTTTAATGAAAATTCATTTTGTATACTCATGTCTTCTATATATGTATGGATCATATCTAAACTAACATTATATTGCTCTGATACATACATATTGATATTTTCTTGTAGTTTAAACATACATGTCCATACATTTTTAGCACAAATTATATCTTGCTAAGCTTGATTTAATCCTTAATGTTAATTGTTTTTCAATTGGTATCTTATACAAGCTTATGCATTATTTTTATTGGTATTTCATAAAGGGGGACAAAAATTCTTGTTTTATCTTTCAATTGGTTTTATTTTCAATTGGTATACTCTCACTATTTATGACAAAAAATATTTTGTTTTGGTATATGTTATCATTTTTAATATTGGTATCAATAATTTTAAATTGGTATTACTCTCAATTTGGTATCTATATTGCAAAATAATTTTAGTGTTTACTTAAAAAAAATTATTGGTTTTTTTACTTTCAATTGATAGCATGCCCTTCTATTAGTATCAATTCAAAAAAAATATTGTTTTCTTTTAATTGGTAAAAAGGATATTTAATTTTCAATTGATAAAACAATTGTTTCTTTCAATTGGTTCTTTCAATTGATTGTTTTTATTGGTATTAAAATTTTTGTTTTAAAATATGTTTATTGGTTTTGTTTGTTTGTCTTCACTCCTTTGTTGATGAGTGACAAAAAGGGGGAGAAGAATTTAGGATTATATATGCATATTTATTTAATGTTTATGCATATATATTGTTTTTATTTGATATTTATGAGCTACATTGCATAACTTTATGTATTTATTGATTATGCATAAGTTAAGGGGGAGCTTCAATGAAGCTTAATCATAATCTACGCATATATAATCTTATAAGTTTTGTCATCTCAAAAAGGGAGAGATTGTTGGCCCAGAGGCCTTTCACCTTAGTTTTGATGATGAATAACTTATGAAGGTTAGTTTACTAATGTTCTTGTGTTTAATAAGTTTCAAATATTGATCAAAATCTTAATAGAGATTTGACTTCAATAAGAGATTCACAGTCAAAGTGTTGAAGTAAACAATTATTGATTCTAGAGCTCACATCATAACAGTCGCATCAAGCTCACTTGAATCGAGTTTGGATCAAGTCATCTTGAAGATGAAGATCGACAAAAAGACATTGATTTGTTAAATTTTGTTTTGTTTAGATCTTGTGTAAGGATAGAATAGTCTTGATATGCTCAAGTTCACACACACAAAAGTTAAAATAGTTTTTGGTTTCAGTTTAACCATTTTCGATTTTCAAGAATATATCTTTTGGTTTCACGAATAGATTTCATCTAAAGTAGTTTACATGGTTTATATGTATAATGGATTCATCCATATACATTGTTTGGTTCATAATGTTTAGAAACTTACTTTGATGTATATCTAGTTCATGGTTTCAAGTTTTATTTTTAATAAAACATAGTTTTGGATTTATTGTCAAAAACATAGATATACTTTTATATGTGTATCAGATTCTATCCATACACACTATGCTTCAAAAGTGTTTCTATATCATGTTTTTACATTTAAAAAAGTTTTTGAGAAATATTTTTTCATTTTGAAGTCTTCTCAAAAACTCTTGAAGACAAAATTAAAATGAGTTTTGAAAATACAGTTTTTGGTTTCAAGCTTAATTTCTAATGCCTCAAAATAGTTCAAATTGCTTGTAATATGGGTTAATCTTTGACCAAATATATTTGTATTTTAAGTGGTTACATGAACTTATTTTTGTGAATTTTATGTGATTTAATAGGATTTTATAGGTATATAAAAGACCAAGTTTTCAAACCTTAAAACCCAGCCTAAGACCACTAACGGTCGACCGGACCAGATCTTGATTGACTGGGCGGTCAACTTATGTGCACAGACATGCACATTGCCTTGGCCAATGGGCCGGTCGACCGGACGGTCGACCGATCCGGAGAGCTTGCTCTTTGGATTTAGCCTCGGTCGACCGACCAGAGAGTTCACTCTCTGGTTCTGGCCTCGATCGACCAAGCGGTCGACCGATAGGCAAATTGCATTGGGACGTTCGACTGATCGGTCAACCGACAGCCCCAACGGTCAAAAATCTGACTGTTGGCCAGTCGACCGGGCGGTCCTCGACCGACAGCCATTCTGGACCTGTTCTGGACCCCCAACGGCAATATTTTGGGAATACTATATATATGAGTTCCCTTGGCCTGTTTCTCTCAAGATTTTTAAGAGCAATTTTTCTCACCTTCTTAAATGTTTTTAACAAAGTTTTTAAAAGAGTTTTTGTGCCAAAATTCTCTATCTTTATTTGTTTTCAAAGTTTTTGAAAAAATCAAAGAAAAGCTAGATTTGGAAAATTTGTTTTGTTTTTCATTTTACATATCTGTCAAGAAGTTTTTCTCAAGTGTTTTCTTTATTGTTTCTTTTCCAAAATAGTTTATTTTCTCACATACTTGAGGCATCATCTCAAATCTATCTTTAGGATCTTTGTATTATGAGAAAATTGTTTGTGATTTTTTGAGATCACCAAGAGAGATTTTGTGATCATTGGATCACTCTGTGTATTTTCTTTCATTTTGTGCTAGGCTTAGTGCCCACCTCTTGTGTAGAGGTTTTGTGTTTGAGAGAGGAGTTGTGTACTCCCGGTGTTAAGTTGTAATTCCTCAGTGGAGGTCCCTTTGTGGAAGGTCTTGTCTGGACATAGTGAAAATCCTTCTGTGTGAAGGCGAAGGCGTAGAGCAGTGGCTCGAACCTCAAAATATATCTTGGTGTTTGTGTTTCATCCACTATCTCTCAACTCTATCTCTCTTATATCTTGCATTGCTTTACATTATTCATATTCATATGCTAGATATTGTTTGTGTGTGCCCACACTTGTGTTCAACCAAGAGAGCTTATTAAAGCATCTCAACTCTTAATGTAGAAGAATCTAGAGGAGTAGTTCCAGAGCCCTTCATGGAAAATTCGGGCTCACTCTTGGTTACACATAGTGTGTTTGCAATTAAGTTTTTAATTTTGCATCATTTGTTCTAGATTAGCAAGTATACTTATTCACCCTCCCCTCTAGGTGCACTTTCAAATTGTGGGTACTCCGCCATCTGAGCAACCCTTGCGATGTATTCTCCGCTAACTTGGTTAACTACTAGTGAAGAATCGCATCGACTTCGAGCCCTGTGACCCCGAGTATGGTCGCTATTCGGAGTTCGGCTAGGACTGCCTCATACTCGGCTTCATTGTTGGAGATCTGAAAGCCCAGGGTAAAGTACTGCTCGATGATAGATCCTTCTGGAGTGGTGAGGATAATTCTTATGCATGCCCCCATGCTATTTGAAGCTCTATCCACATTTAGAATCCATCCTTTCAGTAAGTCGCAATGCTCTGTAGCTCCTTGGGTGAAGTTGGAGGGTCCGACATTCGATGGTGGGATGACCCATCCTATTATGGAAGGAGCAATAATCCCTGGATCTGGGTCCCTTTGAGTTTTACGAGTGGTCGAGTCGGGCACCTGACCCAAAGCTGGTCTTTGATGGCGTTGAACACATGATTGAAGGGAATCTTGAATGGAATTAGGTCAGGCTCTAAGCGTCGTCCTTGTTTGACTCGCGCGCGTGTCGTGGTGGTTTATGGATGACGGAGGTGTGGTTTAGATTTTTCCTCGAGGAAAACTTTTGCTTCGACTTCTCACCCTCAAATCCTTATTTAGGGGGCGAGTGAGCGCATTCCTCATCACCTCTTTGATCTGCATGTACTTTTATGCCCTGACGAAAATGTCCATCATCTTGGTGACGTCGTTCTTCACCAGATGCTTGTAGAATGGATGGATGACTTGCAACCCAGTGATGAATGCAATGGTGGCTATGTCTTCATTGCAGTTGTACACTGGAGCCATCTAGCTCTGAAAATGACAAAATTCTTTAGGCTCTCCCCTTGTTCCATTCTGACCGTGAAGAGATGGTTGTTGTTCCTTTAGAACTCTCTCTGAGAAGAGAACTGATTGTAGAAGGCATCAGTTACATCATAGAAACTCTGAAGCGAGTTCTTCAGGGTTGAGTAGAGCCAATGGTAGGCGACACCCTTGAGGCTAGAAGGAACACCCTACAGAGGAGAAGGTCATCGTGATCATGGACTGACATTTTGTCTCGAAACTGGTGGAGATGAAGGAGGGGGTCGGAGGTTCTCGAGTAGCAGTTGAACGAGGGCATCACAAATTTCCTCGGGAATCAGAGCGTGATGATTTCTCTCGATAGTGGTGAGTTATAGGGCCTCAACCCACTATGCTCCATTCCTTTCAGAGTTTGTTGGCTTGCTTGGTTAAGAAGCTTTTGAATCAGATTTGTAATATCCTCAATGCGAGAAAACTTTGGGTTGCGGGAATGCTCAGAGTTCTCGATGCACTCATCGTCATTGCTAGTCTCTGACCTGTTGTGCTTTGAGTTGTCAGAGGTTTATGCGGCCTCCCTGTCACGCTATGGCGACGGGGGAGCCCGAGCTTTTTCTTCTGCGGTTCGTGTTGGCCCAGAGGTCCTTCACTCTAGTTTTGATGATGATTAACTCATGTAGTTATAGTTTACTAATAATCTTGTGATATTTAGTTTCAGATATTTGATCAAGATATTAGTAGGTGATTAGCTTCAACAAAAGAGTTTTGGAGCTTTCACATGTTGATTCAAGAGCTCGAGCATCAAGATCACATCAAGTACTCAAGAGGAGTCTAGCTCATTGGATCAAGGTTTAGACCAAGTCAAGAAGGAGAAGAAAACCTTCAAGAGAAGATTTCCAAGAAGACTTGTGTTTAGGTTTGTTTGTAATAAGATTTTGTTTTTAGATAAAATGTAAATGATAGATTAGTTGGTGGATTGCTCAAGTTCATATACACTCACACACAAGATTTATATGTGTTTTCATAATAAAGCTTTCATTTTGAAAAATACCGTTTTGATTTCAAAATACCATTTTGTTTTTTAAGCTTCAAAATATACATGTGTTTTATAAAACTTAATTTAGAGCTTAATGTCAAAAATATAGATATTTCATCATATATGTGTAGTGGATCATATCCATACACACTATGTTTCAAAAGTGTTTAAAATATCTTGTTTTTATATTTGGAGGAGTTTTGGAAAAATTGGTTTTCAATTTGGAAAAATCATTTTGGAAAAATACAGATTTTTGTTTAAGGCAAAACTTCTATATTATAAAAATAGTTCAAAATGTTTGTAATATGTTTTGCTTTTTAATCAAACATCTTTGTATATCAAAGTGTATTACTGAACTTATTTTTGTAGAATTTATGGGATTTTATTGAAAGTAAAATGACAAGTTTTTAATCTCTAAAAATAGTTGGTCTGGCCTTCTGCCGGTCGACCGGCCGGTCGACCGAGCCAGAAGTCGGTCGACCGGGTGGTCGACCGATGTGCACAAACTGCACAGCCAAGGGCCGGTCGATCGCACGGTCGACCGCTAGAGAGCCTCTGCTCTCTGGAAATGGTCCGGTCGACTGGGCGGTCGACCGCTTGGTCATTTGCCAGTTTACAGTCGACCGGTCGGTTGACCGCGGGCACAACGGTCAGAAATCTGACCGTTGGCTGGTCGACCGGGCGGTCGACCGCCAGCAGTCCAGACTGCTGAGTTGGCCTCCAACGGCCACATTTTTTATGCCTATAAAAGGGGCTTCTCTTGGACTGTTTAATACAAGATTTTAAGTGAGTTTTTAAGCTAGTTTTTCATATACTTCTAAGTGTTTATCTCCACTTGCTTTAGAGCCAAATACTTCCATATCAAAAGGAGAGTTTTTCAAGAGTGTTTTGAAAAAGAGATTTTTTGAGTTTTTCACTACCAAATCAATCCTAGTTTTCTCACATACACTTGAGCTATCCATTACTATATCAATCCTATAGGGATCTTTATTGCGAGAGAGTTTTAGGTGATCAAAGTGTTTGGATCACCAAAGTGTTCATTCTTGTATTTGAGGAGGCGGACTTGCGGGTTCGCATTGTTTCGAGTTCTAGTGAGAGCTTGGTGTAGAGGGTGGCCTCGACAAGCTAGTGTGCTTGCGGTGTGTAGTTCTTTCGGGAACAAGAAAGGGACTAGTGAGTCCAAGGAGTTCTACTATGAACTCGTTGTCGGTGTTGCGGTACCGAGTGATCCGGTGGGATCAGTTTATAGTAAAAATCCTTCATAGTGTTCAAGGCGGGGACGTAGAGCAAGGGTGCTCGAACCTCGAAACAAATCTCCCGTGTTTGTGATTGCTCTCTCTATCTCTCACTTGTGTTTATATCTTACTTGCTTATATTGCTTTCATCTTTATATGCTTGATATATACTTGTGCTCAAATTGATATATGCTTGGGTTTGTTTACTTATACTTATATTCAACCAAGAGAGTCATAGCGGCACCTTAACTCTTATCTAGAGGAATCTTGAGGAGATAGTCTAGAGCCCTTCACCGGAAATTCGGCTACACTCTTGTGTTATACTTGGTGTGTTTAGCTTAAGAATTTTTAGTTTGCATAAATAGTTTTATTTCTGCATTAGTTCATCATTAGATTAGCTAGTCACCTATTCACCCCCCTCTAGCTGATTTCAGTTCGAGGAGACTGTGATTTTTGTAATGTGTCAATTTGCTTGAGGAGTTTGGTCTGGACACAAGTTGTTGCATCTTTTTCGAGGGCAGCTTCCTCGCGGAGCCATCCTATCTCCGTTTGCTGCTCTTCCAGCTATTTCTGCAGGCTGAAAAGTGTCTCGAGAAGTTGGTGTCTAGGGGTTCAAGCATAGTTGTAAGTGCCCTCTGGGGCTGGGTAGAAGTGGATTGGGAATCTTCAGCGTCAGTGATATGAATGTAGGATAGGTTGGGATGATGACTCACGGACTCGGTGATTTCAACTACTTTCCCCTTTTCTTTCGACAAGGTAGGGACAACGCCTGAAGCAGCGACTGGAGCCTGGGAGACATTCTTTCTTGGTAGAGCCATGTCTGCGGTGTGAGGCTATTTTAAGGAGGGCTTAGGCTATGAAAGTGGGAGAGATCTTCGAGTATGGACTCAAAAAGGATCTCAATGAATGCACCAAGTGGATAATATCTGGGGGAGTTATCCACACACCAAATTATGAAAATTAATGAATAAAATCAAAAATCAAATCAGAACTAACGCACAGATTTACATAGAAACTCGAAAGGGGAAAATAGTGATATGCAAGAGAGAGGGTTCCACTATAATGAAGAGAAAATTACAACAGTGGTAGCCTGAGCTTGATTGATCATTCCTCTCTTTTTGGAGGGGTCTACGATTTATACAGGTGGATATCTTATTGGATAAGGATACAGAGTTTTCATCTATTTGAAGGTCTATCCTATCTTAACTGATTAACTTGTATGTGGTTGAGTCAAACATCCTTATTTAAATTGGTAGATCCTATATTTGTTTATATCCTGTAGTCTTCGTTCAACTGTAAACATAATTGATACACTTTGGCTGTAACTGTCGGGTTCAAATGAGGATTATCTTGGAGATAGGGGTACTCGCAACTGACTTTATCTCTATTCTTCTACTCGCTTGAATTGCTCAGAATTTGAATGGGATCAAGACTCTTTTTCAGATATTCTGGATATGGACACATGTCACGCGATCGTCCAAAGGCCGAATGGATATGCGTCGTGATCTCGAAGCGGTCAAAAATTGACCACTAAAACAAAGAAAGAATTAAAGCAACAAAGAGAAAAAAGAAAAGGAATCACAAAACAGGAAGAGAAAATAGAAATCAAAATTTTCCCTTTTCAACTCCTATATCTTTTGGGATAATTGTTCCCTAAATATCGTAAGTATTTCCACGCGCATTTTCTTTATGTATTATCAACAAAAATTAGCGAGTTTAGATATTTTAGAAGATAAACTTTTGTTTATTACAATTAAACGAATGGACTTCATAAGATAAAGCTTCATCATGATATCATGAAAAGATTTTTTTTTGATATGGAATTGTTTTTTTAAATTATTGGACAATGGTTAATGAATGACTGAGAAAATTTAGTTTTTTTCAATATTTTTTTAAATTTTCTTATACAGTATTTTAATAATATTTTATTGACCCCATTGAAAATAATTTCTGGCTTATTGCTGATTGTGTATGTATATGAATTTTTATTTTCATGTTTTTGATTGTGGCATTTTGTTTGTTTTATGAGATGTTTAAAATGTACTATACACTTGTTTCTCGTACTGTTTTTTTCTTCCTTATGCTGAATGACTAACAGAGGCCCAGATACGACCAACATAAAATTAGGCTTAGGCAAGGCCCAAAGTAATGTATGAATCTATGTCCATACACTCATGCACCATTAATTAGTCTCTAATTTTGCATAATTTTTATCACATCCGCATATTTATTTGGTATAAAATTCTGCTAATAAAGCTTTGCTTGCTTGATTCTAGGTCCATGGTGTGCAATGAAGAAGAAGACCCTAAATCACCATTTAATTGGTGATTAAAGGCTTATTAAGATAGCCATTGACGTAGGAAGCTGATTCTGTCAAAACCAGGGGCTGCAAAGCAGAAACTGGGCACAGAAACTGATAGGAGACAAACAGGACAGCGCGCGGATCGAAGCGCCGCACGCGCGGCCACCACAGGGCCGCGAAAACGCTGCCCTAGCCGCGTTTCCACGGCCAAACGGCCGCGGCGTGCGCCTAGCTTCGGGCCAGGGGTTGTCCCCCTGGCCCCTTTTCCCCTGGTGCCTATAAATACCCCTTGGGGTTCAGAGCAGAAGATATACAGAGTTTAGGGTAGTTTTTTATTCCATGTTGTAGTTTAGTTTAGGTTAGGTTAGTTCTTCTTCTTCCTCTTTGTATTTTCCATTTTGTTTTAAATCTTGTATAAGGAGAAAGAGTGATACATGAGTGGAATGCAAGAGTGCTTGTAATAGAAGGTGACAAGCTATGAAAGGTGCTCTCTTTACCTCTCCTTGTTTTCTATCTAACTCCTTTTACATGTGTAGCTAACTTTTCTCTCATAACTACTAACCACCAACTAGTCTAACTTCTTATTTGATAATCCACATGAATCTAATAGCCTCTACTTGACCTTGCTCTTGCAAGAGCCATTGATCGCTCATGATGATGGATCTAACACTCTAACTTCCTAACTCTCTAACATGCTAACATTACTTTACTCTATGCTTACTTTTAGTTTTGATAGTTTAAATGTAACTTGCTCTTGTTTTGTTGAGTTTGGATGTGATGAGTTACATATGGGCCATGCTTTGTAAAGCTCTTGAACTAAGGACTAGTGATGGCCAATGATACAGTGAGGCAACTATCGCTAAGAGGTTAGTATGTTGGTGGAGTCATTAGTAGTTAGTAGCTGTGAGTTTTCTTTCTTTTTCACTTTATTTTAGATATAAAAACAAAATCATAAATACCATTTTTCTATGTTTCCCACTTCTTTGTGTTTCACCGTATTTCTCTTTTCCATTCTTTGTTTTCCTTTCTTTTCATTCTTTAAAACTTTGAAGAACCGTTAACATACACGTAAACATACCGTGTAAGCTTCTATCGCCTCCCGTCCTTATAGATTCGACTCGTTTTAGCCTCTATATTATAACGAAAGTATCGAGGAAGCCAAAGCACAACACTTTAAATATCGATTTCAAAACACACTTTTCATGCGCGATTTTCCCTCAATCAAATCTTGGCGCCGTTACCGGGGATGGGAACAGTTTGATTTCACGTTTTTGTTAACTTTTCTTTTTTGTTTTTGATGTGCAGGTTAAATTTTTAGCGTTGCAGAAGTCCACACTTGCTCTTGTGTGGTTAGGTAAATTCTTGTACATTCATATAAATTTTTTTTATATTACCTGTACACTATAAATAATTTTAAGAATTAAAATACAGTAATTGGATGCTTTAAAACAGTTTAGACTTTTGCATCTAGGCACGTGTCAATTTTCATTCCAATATACTGTATTTTATTCTTATGTTATTGTGATACTGATATGAGGTGTACATATGACATTGCATATAGTATAGGACAAACACTTCAGTGATTTACTCGCTTTTTTATATTCATTCTTATCTATATTGCACACTTACACAAATTAAACTTAAGGGCAAAACCCAAGACAGGTAGGGAAGTCATTACCCTCCCTTGGTCCAAAAATCACCTCCCCACTCACACAACCCAAGCCTAAATAAAATTTGCTAGACGTTGGCCCCTAGGGACACCTCGGACTAATTTAAGAGATTGATATAAGGGGAAGTTGTTAGAAGTTGACTCTTGTCAAATTGATGTCTAAGGTTGGGGATTGAGAGGCGAAACCTCGAAGAATAGTGGTTTGGCATAGTTAGGCCCGTTGCTCTGGCACGGATACCTCCCACTGATCTTGCCCCTATCTAGCCAATTAACTTGTGATCAGTTCCGACAATATACCCCCCGTGGACAGTCTAACCAGTTAGGAGTCGTCTAGGGTTAAGTCAACCCTAGCATAGGCTTGTTTTCTTTTTCTTTATTTGTTTGTTTGTTTGTTTTTTCTTTCTTGTAAATTGTGATATGGACTTTAACAACAATAATTTTTTAATCCTAATATGAATCCATACTTCATCCTGACCTCATTTGACTCGGATAACTCTAACCCGGCTATAGACAACATGAACCAACCATTTATGCCGAGTTGGGATTATCCGAATCAATATGACCCATATCCCCAACCATATGACCATAATTTTCAAAATAATTTTAACTCTTCATAGAGTCAATGGGGATTCACCTCCCCCGAGTCAAATTTTCAACCGTCTTGTCCACAATTTTCATAAAGTTCATTCACCAATTTTAGTTCATATACTCCTTTTCCTGTTCCACCAACCAAAGAAAAATCTGATTTGAAAAGGAGTGTGGAAGAGTCCCTACAACAAGTTCAAAATTTGTTCAATTCACAATCCTTCCTACATCAAACTCCACATACCCCTTTTCTAGAGCATCCAATTGAAGAAGAATTTGAGCTAGAAAAGCGTTTGAAAGTCTTTTGTGAAAGAATGCAAAACATGTTGGACTCATCATCTCAACCAAATTTTCAAGAGTCCTACTCATCTTTTTCAGTCTCACCAATTCAAAATGAATAACCATCAATACGAGACTTGAGTATGGAACCCTTGCGTGAGTCCGAGCAAAATCCGATGGACTCACAATTTCACCACAATTTTCAAAACCAACTTCCATACTCATCTTTTCAAGAAGAACCAATTGCAAAGAGTATGGAAGACATGATTCCAAATCCAAATTCTGTTACACGGCCTATCAGTAGGTTAGACTCACTCATGAGCGAATTGATCAATGAGAGCGAGGAAAGTCTTTCTTATCAACCTTTGACCGATCCTTATATCCCTAACTCTACTGATTGGACTCATGAATCATGTCATTTTGGGAATTCAGATTCAATTTCAGAACATACATTTGCACTTGACCACATTCCAAGTTATGAAAGTCGCCTGGACATTCTGGCAAGTTATCCCTTTCCTGAAATTGAAATCGAACCTAAATGTGATCCTAACCTCATATTAGTAATTTCATTTCACTTTTTGATTCAATAATGACTCCAGTATCTTCACCAGATTTTTTCTCTATTCTGAAGTCAACATTGAATCTTGTATCAGTACACCGTGAAATAAAATCACCAATCTCTCATGATCACACTTCATTCATGGGAAAAGTGTGTGAATATCAATTCTTTGGTTTGGATCATGTTTTTGAACCAATTTCGACTCTCATTGTTGACTCTCGACTTGATCTGAGTCAAATTCCTGAGTCGGCGTCTGTTTTTGTTCCTGATCCATTTAAGTCCAAATCCCTCATCTTCTAAAATCACACTTCATTGTTGGACAAGGATGTTGAAAAAATGACTCAGTAATTATTTTTAAAAATTAGAAATTAGATGAGGATAAATTTTAAATAAGACCATTCAATCAATCATTCCTTTATTGGGTCGTATTAGAGAGGTCACTGGTGGGTTTCTGTAAGATCCACGATATTTTGATTGGGTAGCAACTCTTGGCCCAATCAGACCACCACCGGAACCACCACCATAAGGTACTTTTCCTTCTCTTTCCATTTGTTTCATGTATATACATATTCACAATGCATTGAGGATAATGCATGAGATAAGTGTGGGGGAGGGTTTACTAACATAAGTAGTTTTAAATTTTCTTTCTTTTACACTTCTTTTTAGAAAATTTTTAAAAAAAATCTTTTATATAAAAACTATTTTCTTTTTTTTTTTACAAAACTTTTTGAAACAAGATAAATAGTTTTGATTTATTTTTAAGAAAATTAAGATTATCTTAGGAATTAGGAAGGCCTAAAATTATGAAATTTTAAACCGAGTCAAAATAATAGATCTTATTTAAATTTTAGGATAAGAAAGTAAGATTGAAAAGATAATTTAAATCTTAAATTTTTTTCCCTTAGATTTATGTACACCACACTTACACAATTTTTGGGATTGAAATAAAGAATGAAATGCCATAAAATATATATATTAAAATATATATATAATAATATTATGATAATAAAAATCAATTATTGAAGTTGGGTAATTATGCCTCATGAAGCATGATTATTCACACCTAAAATGGTGGACAAAAATAAATAATCCCCTTTAGTTTTGTGACCTTATTTACTCGAGTCCTTAATTTCGAGGGATGTTTTCTCATCTGGTGCCCTAAGACCATCTGGTTTGGGAGTCACCGGCTAAAGGCTCACTACCCGGGTAAATAAGAAAGCCTAAGAAACTAAATGAAGAAAAAAGAAAAAAATATATATATAATAATATAAATAAATGGCAAGAAAGTTTGAGTCAATATCCCAAAAATCTTCACAGTCCACAAAGTGCGTATTTTTCTAAGAGTTTTATGAAAGGTCAAATAATCAATTCAATCTTAAATTCTTACATTTAATTTATAACAAGATTTTTTGCATTTTGACTTAGTTTAAGAAAGAACAATTTCTGGTTAACCTCTGACCTTGGATCACTTATATTTTAGCAAAAATATTACAAAACTTTTCTCTATTTCAAAAATGCGTTTTCAAAAATACTAACATTTGATTTCTTTCTTTATGGATTTTGTGGGTGTAATCCGCTGAAAACCCTCAGGAGACAAAACTCCTCCTCTAGGGGAAACCTAGAGGTTTAACGGCTTGTTGCACATGCTCAGTGCAATCGCGTCACCTGTGAAAGTGGTTTAATAATTTTCTTTTTTTTGTTTTGTTCGGGACGAGCAAAATGATAAGTGTGGGAGTATGATTAGTCTTTAATTTTGCATAATTTTTATCACATCCGCATATTTATTTGGTATAAAATTCTGCTAATAAAATTTTGCTTGCTTGATTCTAGGTCCATGGTGTGCAATGAAGAAGAAGACCCTAAATCACCATTTAATTGGTGATTAAAGGCCTATTAAGATAGCTAATTACCTAGGAGGCTGATTCAGTCAAAACTAGGGGCTGCAAACCAGCAACCGGGCATAGAAACTGACATGAGACAAATAAGACAGCGCGCGGCTCGAAGCGCCGCGCGCGGCCACACAAGGCCGCGGAAACGCGACCCTAGCCGCGTTTTCGCGACCGTACGGCCGGCGCGCGCCTGGCTTCGGGCCAGGGGTTGTCCCCCTGGCCTTCTTTCCCCTGGTGCCTATAAATACCCCTTGGAGTTTCAGAGCAGAAGATGTACAGAGTTTAGGGTAGTTTTTCATTCCATGTTGTAGTTTAGTTTAGGTTAAGTCAGTTCTTCTTCTTCCTCTTTGTATTTTTCATTTTATTTTAGATCTTATATAAGGAGAAAGAGTGATACATGAGTGGAATGCAAGAGTGCTTGTAATAGAAGGTGACAAGTTATGAAAAGTGCTTTCTTTACCTCTCTTTGTTTTCTATCTAACTCTTTTTACATGTGTAGCTAATTTTTCTCTCATGGCAACTAACTACTAACCACTAACTAGTCTAACTTCTTATTTGATAATCCACATGAATCTAATAGCCTCTACTTGGCCTTGCTCTTGCAAGATCCATTAATGGCTCATGATGATGGATCTAACACTCTAACTTCCTAACTCTCTAATAAGCTAACATTACTTTACTCCATGCTTACTTTTAGTTTTGATGGTTTAAGTGTAGCTTGCTTTTATTTTGTTGAGTTTGGATGTGATGAGTTACATATGAGCCATGCTTTGTAAAGCTCTTGAACCAAGGACTAGTGATTGCCAATGATACATGTGAGGTAACTATCACTAAGAGGTTAGCATGTTGGTGGAGTCATTAGTAGTTAGTAGCCGTGAGTTTTCTTTCTTTTTCACTTTATTTTAGATATAAAAACAAAATCACAATACCATTTTTCTATGTTTCCCACTTCTTTGTGTTTCACCGTACTTCTCTTTTCCATTCTTTGTTTTCCTTTCTTTTCATTCTTTAAAACTTTGAAGAACCGTTAACATACACGTGAACATACCGTGTAAGCTTCTATCGCCTGCTGTCCTTATGGATTCGACTCGTTTTAGCCTCTATGCTATAACGAAAGTATCAAGGAAGCCAAAGCACACACACTTTAAATATCGATTTCAAAACACACTTTTCGTGCACGGTTTTCCCCCGATCAACCATTCTACTAGATATTGGATCGACCCACGTGTTATACTGACAGGATCATTGTGCCTCCATTTGTGCTTGAATTGTGTTAGCCTATACATGCCTAATTTGGACCTTTAACTTTTGGTTAAATTGATTCAATGATGTAGGAGAGCAGGACAACAAAAGCAGCAGAATTTGTATTAGTCTGTTAGAGATATCAATGACAACGCGTGACTCATGTGAAACATCTAATCTATGTGAAAGAAATCCCTCATGAAATCAATAAGATCCTAAAATCTCTCCATGATTATAGAAACACATGATACTCATGGAATTTATGCATTATGTGTTTCTCATTCTCTCTCTCAATCAATATTTCCTATTATTTCTCCTAAATCAGTGTAAACATGTGATCAATGTGTGTGTGTGTATACAACCAAGAACCATAACTAGTGGTATCTTGTCATTATACAAATAGGTGTTCTTCTCCTTCTTTTTTATCTTGGTATCAGAGCAACTCATGTACCGTGTCGAGTATTTTCTCTTCATCTTCCCTCACCTCCATCCAAACACCTGCGTCCATAGTTACTCCTAATCCCAACATCACTCACTTTCTAAATGTCAAACTCGACAAGAAAAACTACCTACTGTGACGTTCCCAGTTCCTTCCGCTTCTCAAACTCAATGATCTTGAAGACCTCGTCAACGGAACCTCTCCGTGTCTGGTCCGATTCCTTTCTTCTATCGAGAAGGATACTCAGCCACTATCAATCTGAAATACACTCGCTGGATCAAACTTGATCAAATGCTCTTATGCTGGCTTATCTCTGTTGGCCCAGAGGCCTTCCATTCTAGTTTTGATGATGATTAACTCATGTAGTTATATTTACTAATAATCTTGTAATTTTTAGTTTCAGATCTTTTATCAAGATATTAGTTGGTGATTAGCTTCAACAAGATGGTTTGGAAGCTTTTCACATGGTGATTCCAGAGCCCGAGCATCAAGATCATACATTGCACTCGTTGGAGTCTAGCTCGGTGGATCACGGAGTTTTGGATCGAGTCGACTTGAAGACGGAGTTCATCAAGAAGACTTAGGTATCCCAGTTTAGTTTGTATTTTAGATCCATGTGTAAAGATTAGATAGTTGATATGCTCAAGTTCACAATACACACACGTTTCATGTTTTGGATATTGGTTTTTTCGGTTTTTGGTTTAACCGATATTGGTTTTCATGAATAGATAGTATCAAAACAAGTTTAAATAGTTTAAATGTATATTAGATATGTTCTATATACATACATGCTTCATATCTAAACAAACTTATTTTGATATGCCTATCCATGTGTTTTAGTGTTTTGGTATTTTAACAAAACATATTTTTGGAATTAAAGTCAAAAACAATGATATATATATATATGTTTCATGTATATTGGACTTATGTCCATATGCATCATGCCTAAATGTGTTTAAGTATCATGTTTTTGTATTTAAATGAGTTTTAGGAAAAATCAGATTTCCTATTGAAAAATCAAAGTTTAAAAAAATACAGTTTTTGGTTTTCGGTAATTTTTTCATAACACAAAAATGGTTCAAAATATTTGATATTTGTATTGAAATTTTTATCACATATTTGTATATCAATGTAAAATGATAAAACTATTTTTGTGAATTTTAAGTAATTTATGAGAATTTTTAGAATATTTTTAAACCCTGTTTTCTGTCCCAGAATCCTGCTGCCAGGCTCTGGCGATCGACCGGCCGGTCGACCGGACCCAGAGTCAGTCGGCCCCGGTGGACCGGCTAGAGAGCTTTACTCTCTGTTTTTTGACGGTCGACCGACCGGTCGACCGCGGGCTTCCAACGGTCATAAATATGACCGTTGGCGGTCGACCGGGCGGTCGACCGCCAGCAGCCAGGATTGACAAACAGTCCCAACGGCTAGTTTTTGATGGAGGGCTATTTAAGCCCCATTTCTTTGGGATTTTGGCAAGATTTTTTAGAGCAAAAAATTAAAGTTTCTCCAGAGTTTATTTCCAAGTTTTCAAAAGTGTTTTTGGGCTTTAAACTTTAAATTTGGTTTTGTGTTTTAGGGTTTGAAAAAATCAAAGAAAATAGAAATTTGGGAGATTTGTATTGTTCTTCAATTCTATCATCTTCAAAGTGTTTTCCCAAGTGTTTTTCTTTGAGTTTTTATTTTCTAAACTCTTGGTTTTTCACACTTGAGCTATATCATCTATCCTATTCTATAGGATCATTTTTTGTGGGAAAAGAAATTGGTTTGTGGTTGAGAGATACCACCTTGTTGTAAACCTTTCTTTGTGGTTGCTCCCTCTTTGGTAGAGGTGAGGTTGTGGTTTACTCTCTCTTGGTGAGGTGGAGTTGGTGTTGGTTTGTATCCCTCTTCGGTAGAGGTGGATTGTGGTTGTATTACCTCGGTGGAGGTTGTATTGGTTGAGAGAGGAGTTCGGTACTCCCGGTTGTTGTTGTACAAAATCCTCGGTGGAGGTTCCCTCGGTGGGAGTCCTAGGTGACAAGTTAGTGGATTAGAAATCCTTCTCGGTGAAGGCGGGGACGTAGAGCTCGGTCCTCGAACCTCAGAACACATCTTGTTGTTTGCGTTTGATCCATTGACTCTAACTCTCTCTCTCTTTACTTTGTGTTGTGCATTGCATCATTCATATTGCCATATCATCTATATGCTTGTGTTGTGGCTTGCATTGATTCATATTGCCTATATCTATATGCTTGATTGTGTTTGCTTATGTGCCTCACTTGTGCTTAACCACGAGAGCTTCATATAGCGCCTCAACTCTTATTCAGAGAAATCAAGAGGAGTTAGTTCAGAGCCCTTCACGGGAAATTCGGCTACACTCGTTGGTTGCACTAGGTGTTGTTGCCAATTAGTTTTGTAATTCCGCATTTAGTTTTTTAGATTAGCCTTATCACCTATTCACCCCTCCCCCCCCCTCTAGGTGATTTCAATTGGTATCAGAGCCTACGCTCCTAATATTTGGTTTAACCACCTAAGAGTGAGATCTTAGTTTGCTAATCTATCATTTGCATTTGCACATTTATATTGTTTGCACACACTCATGGATTGCTTGTCACCTCCCATGTTTGATGTTTCCAACATTGACATGTGAAAATTAAGGATGTCCTTGTATTTGAAAACCCTAGGCTTGCATGTTTTCCTTGCCGCTACCAAGAAATGCTATCTTGGTAACCGCAATCATATAGGGGCCAATACACAAGCCCTTGAGGCTATTAGAAGCACGCTAAATAAAGAATATCTTATGCTTGTTTCTAATTTTGATTCCGCCTTTGCAGTGTGGAACAAGTTGACCACCTCCAAGCTTCAATTATCAATTCAACCGGAGGAAGAATCTAGTGGAGAATCCGAGCCACAATGCTTCATGGTCCAAGGGAATGACTCCCTTGAGGTACATTCGGAATCTCAATTAGATTGTGATGATAGTGCTAGTTCTTCAAATGAATATGTTGATGCCAATGCCTTGAATGAAGAACTATCCATTGTATGTGAAAAATTGATAGAAAAATACAACCTTTTGAAAAAGAAGAGTGTTGAATTAAAAGAAGAAAACAAGGTTTTGTGTTCAAGACTTGATTTAGTTTTGCAAGAGAAGGTTGAGATTTTTAATGAAAGAGATTCATTGAAATCTAGACTTGAACTTGCCCTAAAAGAAAATGAAGTTTTAAAATCTAAAAATGATTGTGAAATTATTTTGAAGAAAAATGAAAAATTGTCTTCAAAAGTTGACTTTGTTTTAAAAGAAAATGATTCTTTAAAAATGAAAATTGCTTCTGTTTCTAAGGATTTAGAATATTGTTTAAAGAAAAATATTGTTTTGAAAAATGATATGTCTACACATGTTTTCCATGCTTGGATAGTTTCATCTAGCACACCTATTGCATGCCACACTTCTTCTTTAATTAAAAATGAAATATCTATGCTAAAGAAGAATATGGATTGTTTGGGCTCCACTTTGAGCCAATGTGTTTTGAGTCATACACGTTTGGAATCTTTGTTTCGAAAGAAACAAGTTCCATCTATGCATGCACACCCTCCACGGCATACACATGCTCCTCACATACACACCCATCACACCATGTATGCTCATGTGTACACTTGTACACATTGTGGACGTAAGGGCCACCTTGCTAAATTTTGTTTTGATCATATAAATGATTGTAATTTAGCAAATAAATTTGTTTGGGTTAGAAAAGGTACTAACCCCCATGGACCCAAAAGAGTATGGGTACCAAAGACCACCCCTCTTGTATTTGATGTAGGTATGGGCTCTCGCATGACGTGAGAGTATCCGTACCTTGAGGTGGATGCGTTCCGAGCTTCATGTGGACTATTTGGATGCATCACTTTCAAGGGAAGTTTGGTGGGAAGACCACCTTGGTTTGGAGAACTAGAGAGGCGCCTTCATCGGTTTTGGTATCGATCTCTAACTCCCGTTTTTATTTACATGCTTTCACATCATTGATTTATAGCATGTCATGTTTTATTGTTCATTATGCTTATGCCATGTTCATTAGATTAGTGATATACATGTTTAGTTATTTGAGACACCCATGTTTTATATGGATCTATATCTATATGTTCTCACCTTGTTTTAACTAATATGTATGTCCTAGATCTAATACACATGCATATACATAATGATCATATGGATGTTTATGACCTTTGTTTTTGATGCTTCATGATTTGAATATTTGTTTAAATGTTAGTTTTCATTAAGACTAGGATTTATACTTGTACATATATTGGGCCACAAATAAATTTTTATATGTTTGAGCTTGAACGCTTATTTGTACCCATTAGATATGCTAGTATAGTCTAGTTTTGATGATTCACACATTTTAAACTTATATTCCCCATTTTGGACATGTTTTATGATCATGTGGTTTCACTTCATGTATATGTTTATTTTGCCAAACTTTAAGATATACATGTATACCCCTTGAGTCATTTGCTTTTCATGCAAATCTTTTTTATGGACTCAAATTGTGTTTAGGGATATGTATGTATATTTCTTGTTTTGTCAAAACATACATATGTCTTGAAGTATAAATTTTTTTTAATGAAAATTTAGTTTTGACGATTTTCATGTTTTCCATGTTTAGCTTCATGTATATGTCCATTTTGTCCAAACTATTGATTATGCATATACATCCTTTGAGCCACGTGCCTTCACGCATATACATTTGTAGACTCGTTATGTTTTGGATATGTATGTATACCTTAGTTTGTATTTGACATACGTATGCCTTGAAGAAATCGAGTTTTGATGATTTTCGTGTATTGAGGAATTTAGAGCTTGAATGTCTATTTTCATGATTATTTGTGTCACATATACACTCACTTCATTTAAAATGTTTCTCATGATTATGTTTTCATGAGTATGTGTGGGCTTTATAGATTTCGAGTGTTTAGTGCCATGTGATTTACATGTATTTCATGAAATATAATTTTATTTTATTCCTTACTTGAAGGATTTCGTACTAGTTTATAAGATTTTCCATTTAACTAATTCGGATTTTTCGTTATGTTAGAGTTTTCAAACATACTTTATATTTTTCAAACCTATTTTTGAAAACCCCTACCTTCTACGGCGGTTGGATGGGCGACCATGCCTTGTATGTTTTATATTGAAAATCATTTTAAACTTGAGCATGATTGGGTGGTAGGAAATATGAGATATACTCTTGATATTATTATTGTTTCAATTGGTATCATTGGATCTTTTCAATTGGTATCAATATTGACATTTCTTGTATACTCATATATATTTTTATGTATGTATGCTTTCACTTCAAATTGTATCAATTTCGATTAGTATCTAATTTTTCATACATATATATATATGTTTATGCTAAAGCTTGAATTTTTAATGATCATCATGTTTCAATTGATTAGTTTTCAATTGATATTTTAAACACAAGCTTATGCATCTTTTTAGTTGGTATTTCATAAAGGGGGAGAAAATTCATATTTTTATCTTTCAATTGGTATTTTGTTTACCGTTGATTTCTACTCCCACACTTTACGTTGAAAATTGATTTTATTTTGGTATCATATGTTCTAAATGACAAATATTCACAATTGGTATCAAGATTTTGTTTACTTTCAATTGGTATCTATTGATCTATTTCTTTCAATTGGTATCCACGAAGATTTATATTGGTGTTTTAAAATTTGATTTACTAAGATATCTCAAAATTTGTTTTATTGAGAAAATTTAAAATTTGTGTTTTAATAAGAAATGTTAAAAATGTTTTGATATGATTGCATATATACAAAGGGAGCTTAACATCTCTTCTACATATAGATTCATGTTGAGTGTACCTTATATTGAGGAGCTTGACAACTCTTCTTTATGCGATACACGTGTGTAGGGGGAGCTTCACATCTCTTCTTATGCATTGCATATTTTGTGTTATGTGAATTAGGGCTTGTCATCCTTTCTTCATGTAATGCATATATGTAGGGAAGTTAACTTTGCGTCTTCCTCTTCATGTGTATATCGCATATATCTATTTATTGATTTGTTTGTTTGACCCCTTAGTTAATTCTTTGTTTCAAACAAAAAGGGGAGAAGAATTTGTTGGTTTTGTTTTTACTTTAACCCCTTTGTTGATGATTGACAAAAAGGGGGAGAAGTATTTGGTATATATGCATGTTTTCAAGATTTATGTTTATACATATATGTTTTGTTTTGCAAATAGGAGAAAAAGAATTTATGAGTTTTTATGTTTGATTGGCATGTTTATCTCCTTATATTTGCATACATGTTTATTTATGCATGTG
Source organism: Agave tequilana (assembly GCA_038442645.1). Taxonomy (NCBI): domain Eukaryota; kingdom Viridiplantae; phylum Streptophyta; class Magnoliopsida; order Asparagales; family Asparagaceae; genus Agave; species Agave tequilana. Next base: position 113,462 of record JAVJIF010031253.1, read on the forward strand.
CTTCATTGCCATATCTTATTGCTTATTTCCTATGCATGAGTTAAGGGGGAGCTTCTTTGAAGCTTAACTTTAATCCATGCATAAATAACTCCATGAGTTTTGTCATCATCAAAAAGGGGGAGATTGTTGGCCCAGAGGCCTTCCACTCTAGTTTTGATGATGATTAACTCATGTAGTTATGTTTATTAATAATCTTGTGATGTTTAGTTTCAGATCTTTTATCAAGATATTAGTTGGTGATTAGCTTCAACAAGATGGTTTGGAAGCTTTTCACGTGGTGATTCCAGAGCCCGAGCATCAAGATCATACATTGCACTTGTTGGAGTCTAGCTCGGTAGATCACGGAGTTTTGGATCGAGTCGACTTGAAGACGGAGTTCATCAAGAAGACTTAGGTATCCCAGTTTAGTTTGTGTTTTAGATCCATGTGTAAAGATTAGATAGTTGATATGCTCAAGTTCACAATACACACACGTTTCATGTTTTGGATATTGGTTTTTTCGGTTTTTGGTTTAACCGATATTGGTTTTCATGAATAGATAGTATCAAAACAAGTTTAAATGGTTTAAATGTATATTAGATATGTTCTATATACATACATGCTTCATATCTAAACAAACTTATTTTGATATGCCTATCCATGTGTTTTAGTGTTTTGGTATTTTAACAAAATATATTTTTGGAATTAAAGACAAAAACAATGATATATAAGATATGTTCTATATACATATATGCTTCATATCTAAACAAACTTATTTTGATATGCCTATCCATGTGTTTTAGTGTTTAGGTATTTTAACAAAATATATTTTTGGAATTAAAGTCAAAAACAATGATATATATATGTTTCATGTATATTGGACTTATGTCCATATGCATCATGCCTAAATGTGTTTAAGTATCATGTTTTTGTATTTAAATAAGTTTTAGGAAAAATTAGATTTCCTATTGAAAAATAAAAGTTTGGAAAAATACAGTTTTTGGTTTTCGGTAATTTTTTCATAACACAAAAATGGTTCAAAATGTTTGATATTTGTGTTGAAATTTTTATCACATATTTGTATATCAATGTAAAATGATAAAACTATTTTTGTGAATTTTTAAGTAATTTATGAGAATTTTTAGAATATTTTTAAACCCTGTTTTCTGTCCCAGAATCCTGCTGCCAGGCTCTGGCGGTCGACCGGACCCAGAGTCGGTCGACCGGGTCGGTCGACCGACGTGCACAGACCTGTGCATGTTGGCCAGGTTCCTGGGCCGGTCGACCGGGCCGTCGACCGACCAGAGAGCTTTGCTCTCTGTTTTTTGACGGTCGACCGCGGGCTTCCAACGGTCATAAATATGACCGTTGGCGGTCGACCGGGCGGTCGACCACCAGCCGCCAGGACTGACAAACAGTCCCAATGGCTAGTTTTTGATGGAGGGCTATTTAAGCCCCATTTCTTTGGGATTTTGGCAAGATTTTTTAGAGCAAAAAATTAAAGTTTCTCCAGAGTTTATTTCCAAGTTTTCAAAAGTGTTTTTGGGCTTTAAACTTTAAATTTGGTTTTGTGTTTTAGGGTTTGAAAAAATCAAAGAAAATAGAAATTTGGGAGATTTGTATTGTTCTTCAATTCTATCATCTTCAAAGTGTTTTCCCAAGTGTTTTTCTTTGAGTTTTTATTTTCTAAACTCTTGGTTTTTCACACTTGAGCTATATCATCTATCCTATTCTATAGGATCATTTTTTGTGGGAAAAGAAATTGGTTTGTGGTTGAGATATACCACCTTGTTGTAAACCTTTCTTTGTGGTTGCTCCCTCTTTGGTAGAGGTGAGGTTGTGGTTTACTCCCTCTTGGTGAGGTGGAGTTGGTGTTGGTTTGTATCCCTCTTCGGTAGAAATAGATTGTGGTTGTATTATCTCGGTGGAAGTTGTATTGGTTGAGAGAGGAGTTCGGTACTCCCGGTTGTTGTTGTACAAAATCCTCGGTGGAGGTTCCCTCGGTGGGAGTCCTAGGTGGACAAGTTAGTGGATTAGAATCCTTCTCGGTGAAGGCGGGGACGTAGAGCTCGATGCTCGAACCTCGGAACACATCTTGTTGTTTGCGTTTGATCCATTGACTCTAACTCTCTCTCTCTTTACTTTGTGTTGTGCATTGCATCATTCATATTGCCATATCATCTATATGCTTGTGTTGTGCCTTGCATTGATTCATATTGCCTATATCTATATGCTTGGTTGTGTTTGCTTGTGTGCCTCACTTGTGCTTAACCACGAGAGCTTCATATAGCGCCTCAACTCTTATTCAGAGGAATCAAGAGGAGTTAGTCCAGAGCCCTTCACAAGGAATTCGGCTACACTCGTTGGTTGCACTAGGTGTTGTTGCCAATTAGTTTTGTAATTCCGCATTTAGTTTTTTAGATTAGCCTTATCACCTATTCACCCCCCCTCTAGGTGATTTCAATCTCCTCGCTCACTAAGGCTATTCTTGTTCATGTCGTCTGCCTCACCACATCTCGTGATGTTTGGTGCTCTTTAGAGCGAATCTTTGTGTCACCCTCCAGAGTTAGAGAATAGCAACTCAAATATCAGTTGCACACCGTCAAGATGGGCACCTCTTCTATGTCAGAGTACATCCGATCTGTCAAGTCCATCGTGGACAATCTGGCGGCAGTGGCTAATCCAGTTGTCAACTTTGACCTCGTCTCTTCCTTGCTCAGCGGTCTGTCTCCCGAGTATGACTCATTCGTTGAATCGTCACCTCTGTCAACATACGAGTCGACCTTATACTGTCAGAAGAACTCATCGACCTTATTCTTAGCCAGGAAGTTTATCATGAGCGTGCTATCACTTCACCAGACTCCACAACCCTCATCTCTCCTTCTTCTGTGGTTCATATTGCCTCCGCACTTCAAGCTACCATTCGACTTCATCTTCTTTCCCTGGTCGTGGACATGGCTGAGGCAGGGAGCGTGGTTGTGGTTGCAAACATTCCATCCCACCACCACATCAGTCCACCAGTGGCCGACCTCAATGCCAGATCTGTAATCGTTTTGGCCAATATGCTAACCAGAACTACAATCGTTGTGACGATCTTTCTCCTTCAGCTAGTGTAACGCCCCGATCCCAATGATACGGGGACGTCACTGCAACGCATATACGTAGGTCAGATGGTGCCCCCACGTATATACGCTAAGCATTAAGTACAACAAGTATCAGTATACAACACACAGCGTGGTATATTCATATGCCAACTTACAAAAGATAAATACAAAGTTATACAAGTTATGATAAGCAAAATCACTTTACGAGTGTCCTTTATCACAACCCAAGTCCAAAATGAATCCTATACAACTAAAAATACTAAATGCTCACGAAATGGATGGAGATCCCGTGAACCAAAAGGAAGAGTCGGCACGATGAGACTAGAGCTGGTCAGCCTGCTCAGAAAGATAGGCCCGGTCCTCTGTGGAAGGCTCCACTTCGTTCCAAGCCTCAGAATCTGAATATGCAAATCCAAAGGGTCAAGACATATAATAACAAATAAAAGATAGTCAAGTGACATAAGGATCATGAATAAAGGCAATGAAGTTACAATAAATAGCAATGAATAACAAGCGATGTAAACTCAATAAGGCAAGATCATATGCAACAAATCTACAATTAACGTCTTATTATTATTACTTGTCTTACTGTGATATCTAGCCATGTGACCCAGCGTCCCAGAGCACATAGATCCATATCCTAGTGAAACAAGGTTGTTATTGGAAACAGCGGTTGTATCGACGAACTATGTTTACAGTGGGTCCCGTGCATACCCGGGACCACGGCCCAGGATTGTTCCGTTGCTTGAAGACGGAACCTGCCGCAAGGCTAAACAGGAGGGACTTATGTATGCCCTTGTCATGACAGTAAACAGGAAAGGGAGCAAGCACTCCCCTCGGTCCCCTGGAGTACCACAGGTAAGACCGGAACAGTAATTGTACAATATACCTAAAACCACTGTAAACACGAACACATATCGATATTCCGCATATTTCCCCCGACCCATATGTAAGTTGGTACTTTTTATGTAAAAGTCAAGTGTATCATGCTTAGTTTTAAGAGATGGCATGATAAGTGGTGATATTTACTATTTAACATGTCATGAAACGAGTATATGCAATAATAAGTCATGAGGCATTAAGAGATACATCCACTCAGTAATAGATCATGTAGAGCCAGTATTGAAGCATGAACAAGCAAGATATAATACACATGTAACAAGTATAAGAACCAAATTCAGAACAGAAATTAACTATGACACACAGTCAGAATTAGTCGACTAGGGGTAAGGGTTAGTCGACTAATAGGGAGCTCTAGTCGACTAACAGAGACTCAAGTGGACTAAGTCTGTTGATACAGAAAGTTGGATTTCTGGTCCAGGGAGGATTAGTCGACTAGGAGGATTCAGGAGTCGACTAATAGGGATTTCCAGAGAGTTGAGATTTATGTCCAGAAAAGATTAGTCGACTGATATTTGGGGTAAGTCGACTAATACTGTGTTTCCAGAAAAACTAAGTTTCAGCTAAGTGTTCTAGTCGACTAGCTCCTAGGGTAAGTCGACTAATAGTGGGAAAAACAGTGACAGAACAGATTTTCTGGAAATTTCGTTTGATGGTTCAATTCATGGTTTTGGGTGACCTAGGTGTACAAGAGGTGTAGATACAAGTGTTCTAGGGCTAATTCAAGTCTTGGTGAGTGAAATACTCACTTGGAACCGTTAGATCGAAGCTCTACGAGTCCGGGAAGCGGGTAGTCGTCAAAGGCACCTATGAGATCCTTGGCGACGAAGTGAGCCACGATCCAAGCTTCAATTCAGTTGCTTGGGCTGGAGGGAAAGGTCTTGAAGTGTTCCTGGAGCTAGGGTTCAGTTTGAGAAGAAGAGGGTTTGGGAGAGAGTTTTCTCTTTTGCTTGAAGTGAAGGAGAAAAAGGTAAATTGCAAATGAAAAGCTATATATAAGATGGGGATTTTGTGAAGGAGGTGTAATAATGCAATTGAGAGGGGGGTTTTGTGTAAAAAGGGGGTGAGGTGAGTGTCCTCTCCTTGGCCACTTGGCCGGCCATAGGAAGGAGAGAGAGTGAGTGGGGTTAGGTGAAGTGTGTGAGTGGGAAATGAGGTGGAAATGAAGTGGAATTGGAATTTTGCAATAATTGAAAAAATGTCCGAAATTCAAGTGTCTCGGATTGGTCTGAAAATTTTACCAAAAATCAAGAAAAATATTTGAAGACTCATGGTGAAATTTGTTTGAAGAAATACTGTATAGATTTTTAATTAAAAATCTCGGAATCAGTTATTTGCCGACTCCGAAAGAATTTTCATAAATTTATAAAATTCTCAGAAAAAGTGTATAAGTAGGAAATATGATTCTAAGTAATAAAGTCTAAGGGACTTTCTAAAAATTCCTAACAGTTTGGGAGATAAAAATTCGGGAATCGGTCAGCGGCACTGGCCGACACCGTTTTTGAAGAAATTCATTTTAATTCCAGAAAATTCCAGAAAATCTCATAAAATCTTAAATATTGGAAAATGATATTTGAAATTAAAATCGGTCAAATACGGAAGGTAAATCGAAAAATACGATCGGAAGACTGAGTACGTAACTAAGTACGTATTCCGGGAGAGGGGTATTACAATCTACCCACCTTACAAAAAATTTCGTCCCCGAAATTTCATAAGGTGAAAGATAACAGGAAAAGCAACAGATAGATATGGATACAAGGAAAGATAACGGTAAAGAAAAGTAGAAGAAGAGAGTCTTACCCAATCAAGATGTGAAAAGTTGAGGATAACGCTCCCGGATAGCGTCCTCACGCTCCCAAGTGGCCTCCCCTGGCGCATGCCTGTTCCATGACACCAATACCAATGGAATAGCTCTGTTCTTCAGTGTCTTGACACTCCTATCCAGAATGGCCAACGGCTGCTCTTGGTATGAAAGATCCGGTTGTAGCTCCAGCTCGGAATGGTCCAGAATATGGCCGTCATCCCTGACATACTTCCTCAACTGAGACACGTGGAAGACATTATGCACCCCGTCCAAAGATGGCGGTAATGCTAATCTATAGGACACATCTCCCACACGATCCAGGATCTCGAATGGGCCAATATACCTCGGACTTAGCTTCCCACGTGAACCGAACCGGATTACACCCTTGGTAGGTGATATCTTCAAGAACACATGATCCCCGGTCTGGAATTCCAATGGCCTCCTCCGAGTGTCAGCCCAACTCTTCTGTGTACTCTGAGCAGCCCTGAGATGATCTCTGATAACCCTGACTTTCTCTGTCGCCTGCATCAGGATCTCTGGTCCCAAAAGACTCCTCTCACCGACTTCATCCCAACAAATCGGTGATCTGCACTTCCTACCATACAATGCCTCAAAGGGTGCCATCTTAGTACTTGCCTGATAGCTGTTGTTATATGAAAACTCAGCCAAGTGAAGATGATCTTCCCACGATCCTCCGAAGTCAATCATGCAAGCCCTCAACATATCTTCAAGGATCTGGATAGTCCTCTCAGATTGTCCGTCTGTCTGAGGATGGTATGAAGTACTGAATTTCAGACGAGTTCCCAGACTTTCTTGGAGACTCTCCCAGAAATGAGATCTGAATCTGGTGTCTCTATCTGACACAATACTAACTGGAACTCCATGCAGACGAACCACCTCCTTCATATACTTATCTGCCAAAACCTCTGTCGACTGGCCTACCCTGAATGGTATGAAGTGAGCTGACTTGGTGAGGCGATCAACTATCACCCACACCGCATTATTACCCTTGGGACTCCGAGGCAATGCCGTCACAAAGTCCATGGTGATGTGCTCCCACTTCCATTCGGGTATCGGCAAGGGTTGAAGAAGTCCAGCTGATCTCTGATGCTCGATCTTAATCTGCTGACAAACCAAGCACTTGGCAACAAACTGGGCTATCTCCCTCTTCATAGCATTCCACCAGAAGTGCCTCTTCAGGTCCTGATACATCTTGTTTCCTCCGGGATGTATGGAATAAGCTGAACTGTGTGCTTCCTCCAAAATCTTCTGTCTGACTTCTCCCTGGGGAACACAAAGTCTATCCCCAAAATACAATGCACCATCTGGATGGATACAGATATCAGTCCTCAAACCAGCCTCCACCTGAGCTCTGAATGTCTGTAATCTGGGGTCCTCTTTCTGAGCTCCCTTGATCTCCTCTATCAATGATGACTGGATCTGTAAAGTCATAAGCTGCCCTGCCTTATCACCTCCTTGCACCAACATCAAATCCAATCTGATGAATTCTCGAATCAATTCCCTCTGCTGAGTAAGGTGGACTAGCACTCTGTTCTCTGGCATCCTGCTCAGTGCATCTGGAACGGTATTGACCTTGCCTGGATGATATTGCAAGTCAATATCGTAGTCCGCCATAAGCTCCAACCACCTCCTCTGCCTCATATTCAACTCCTTCTGCGAGAAAATATACTTGAGGCTCTTGTGATCTGTGTATATCAACACTTTGTCTCCCAGAAGGTAGTGTCTCCAGATCTTCAAAGCAAATATCACAGCTGCCAACTCCAAGTCATGAGTTGGGTAATTCCTCTCATGAGGCTTCAATTGCCTAGATGCATATGCTATAACATGATCACGTTGCATAAGTACACACCCCAGGCCTTTACCTGATGCATCACAGAAAATGACCATCCCTCCTCTTCCTGAAGGAGTCCTCAAGATTGGAGCTGAAATAAGCCTCTGCTTCAACTGCTCAAATGCTGCATCACATTCTTCTGTCCATATGTATCTCTCCCCTCTTCTGGTGAGCCTGGTCAACGGAGCTGCAAGTCTAGAGAAATCCTGGACAAAGCGCCTGTAATATCCGGCTAGTCCAAGAAAGCTCTTTATCTCAGTCACCGTCTTCAGAACTGGCCAATTCTTCACTGCCTGGACTTTACTAGGATCAACTGAAATTCCTTCTGCTGAAACTATGTGTCCAAGGAAAGCTATGCTGTCCAACCAGAATTCACACTTGCTCCTCTTGGCATGAAGCTGCTCCTGCTGAAGAGTCTGCAACACAATTCTCAAGTGCTCTGCATGCTCCCTATTATTCTTTGAATAGATCAGGATGTCATCTATAAATACAACTACAAACTGATCCAGGTAAGGGGAGAACACTCGATTCATCAAGTCCATGAAAACTGCAGGGGCATTTGTGACTCCGAAAGGCATAACCAGAAATTCATAGTGGCCATATCGGGTCCTGAATGCCGTCTTCGGAACATCCTCCTTCTTCACCCTCAGCTGATGGTAACCCGACTGCAAATCTAACTTAGAAAATACACGGGCTCCATGAAGCTGATCAAACAAGTCATCAATCCGGGGCAAGGGATACTTGTTCTTGATGGTGACCTTGTTCAACTCCCTATAATCAATACAAAGCCTCTTACCACCATCCTTCTTATTCGCCAAGAGCACTGGAGCTCCCCATGGTGAAGTGCTTGGTCGAATCAATTCCTTGTCTGAATACTCCTGTAGTTGCTTCTTCAAGATCTCCAACTCTGTCGGTGCCATCCTGTACGGAGCCTTGGATATAGGAGCTGCTCCTGGAATTGTATCAATGGAGAACTCAATTATCCTCTCCGGTGGAAGCCCTGAGACCTCAGCAAAGACTTCTGGAAACTCATCCCACACTGGCACTCCCTTCAGAACCTCCGAAGTGGTCATCTGAATCTCCTTCTTAGCAGGCTTCACCTCTCCACTAAACTGGAACTCCGGCTGATGAGGGATTCTGAAATTGATCCTCCTCCCTCTACAGTCGATCACAGCATAGTACTGACTGAGCCAAGTCATGCCTAAGATCACGTCGTACCCTTTGGTGTCTAGTACGAGCATGTCTATGGCCAAGATCTTCCCACAAAGCTCCACTGGACAGTCAGCACAAACTCTAGAAGATACAACTACCCCATTCCCTGTACTTATCTCCCATTTGCGGTCTAAAGCCTTAACAGGTATAGAATGAACAGCCACAAAATGGTCGGAGATATAACAGTGGGATGCACCTGAATCGAAGAGAGCGAGAACAGGTATTGAATGAACTCTGATGTTACCTGAAATCACTTCCTCTGAAGCCTCAGCCTCCTCTGCTGTCAGGTTGTAGGCCTGACCTCTGCCACGCCCTGCTGCTGTCCGGGCTCCTCTCTGCACTGGGCGAGCAACATGCGGTGGAGGAAGGGGAAGGGCTCTCCTCATCACTGGTCCCTGATGCCTCTGCCCAACTGGCCCTGGTAGTACCCTCTGCACATTCTGCCCCTGAGGTGCCGGCAAGGTTTGGTTAGCAAATCCCATCCTCCTGTGCGGACAGGTCTCCACGGCATGGTCTCGTGCTCCACACACCAAACACCATCCGTTTGCCCTCCGGCAATTCTGCTGGGAGTGTCCTGGCTTCTGGCAGAAATTGCAGATAAGACCTGGTCGAGCCACCTGGTAAGGAACTGCCCTGAATGGTTGCCTGGCCTGGACCTTCGCTGCTCTGGATGGTCCTCCTCTGCCCACCGGTACAAACGGCCTCTTCATGGCCTGGTCCTTCCTCTGATCTCCTTGCTTCTTCTCAAACCCACTCTCCACCTCTCGAGCGCTGGTGAGAACTTCTGCATAGGTCTTCAGATGATGGGGCATTAGGAACATCTGAATGTCCATTTGCAGACCTTGCTGAAACCTGCTTGCCCTCTTCTCCTCATCCGTCACCATGTATGGGGCGAAACGACTCAGCCTGAGAAATTCTGCAGCATACTCATCTACGGATCTATCCCCCTGTTGAAGCCTGATGAACTGCTCCTCCATGTCCTTCTGAGCAGTGGCGGGGAAGAAACGACTGTAGAAGCTCTTGGAGAACGTATCCCAAGAGATAGGTTTCTCCAAGCGAGCTTCCTCTGCAAGCCACCAAGTCCTGGCTATGTCCTTCAGCTGGATCTTTGCAACCTCCACTTGGTTCTCCTTAGGCACCCTGGCGGCGTTCAGCAGATCGGTGGTGTCTGTTAACCACTGTTCAGCCTCCAATGGCCTCTCGACTCCCGTGAATACGGCCGGCTGTAGCCGTCGGAAGTCTGAGATGTTCCCCGGCTTCTGCTCCTTCGGGGCTGCCAACTCCTGCCTGAGGAGCTCAGTCTGCTGATGCTGATTCTCCATCTGCTGTTGCTGGTTTCCCAGCATAGTCTGAATGATCCTCAGGATATCAGCACCCTCTCCTCCTACGGGTCCATTCGGTACTTGCCCGACATTGTTGCGACCCGAACGTCTCTCCATACCGAAAGGGATAAGATCTGGAATTGGAAACAAAGGGAAGGAGTTTAGGATACGAGGAATGAATCAAGGACGAAGTCGAGAAGGACTATATAACTTTGTACATTGTAGTTGGCATTAGCAAATCACTAGAATTTGCCACTTGGTTGTACTTTTAGGTTTGAGAGCCTAGGCTCTGATACCAACCTGTAACGCCCCGATCCCAATGATACGGGGACGTCACTGCAACGCATATACGTAGGTCAGATGGTGCCCCCACGTATATACGCTAAGCATTAAGTACAACAAGTATCAGTATATAACACACAGCGTGGTATATTCATATGCCAACTTACAAAAGATAAATACAAAGTTATACAAGTTATGATAAGCAAAATCACTTTACGAGTGTCCTTTATCACAACCCAAGTCCAAAATGAATCCTATACAACTAAAAATACTAAATGCTCACGAAATGGATGGAGATCCCGTGAACCAAAAGGAAGAGTCGGCACGATGAGACTAGAGCTGGTCAGCCTGCTCAGAAAGATAGGCCCGGTCCTCTGTGGAAGGCTCCACTTCGTTCCAAGCCTCAGAATCTGAATATGCAAATCCAAAGGGTCAAGACATATAATAACAAATAAAAGATAGTCAAGTGACATAAGGATCATGAATAAAGGCAATGAAGTTACAATAAATAGCAATGAATAACAAGCGATGTAAACTCAATAAGGCAAGATCATATGCAACAAATCTACAATTAACGTCTTATTATTATTACTTGTCTTACTGTGATATCTAGCCATGTGACCCAGCGTCCCAGAGCACATAGATCCATATCCTAGTGAAACAAGGTTGTTATTGGAAACAGCGGTTGTATCGACGAACTATGTTTACAGTGGGTCCCGTGCATACCCGGGACCACGGCCCAGGATTGTTCCGTTGCTTGAAGACGGAACCTGCCGCAAGGCTAAACAGGAGGGACTTATGTATGCCCTTGTCATGACAGTAAACAGGAAAGGGAGCAAGCACTCCCCTCGGTCCCCTGGAGTACCACAGGTAAGACCGGAACAGTAATTGTACAATATACCTAAAACCACTGTAAACACGAACACATATCGATATTCCGCATATTTCCCCCGACCCATATGTAAGTTGGTACTTTTTATGTAAAAGTCAAGTGTATCATGCTTAGTTTTAAGAGATGGCATGATAAGTGGTGATATTTACTATTTAACATGTCATGAAACGAGTATATGCAATAATAAGTCATGAGGCATTAAGAGATACATCCACTCAGTAATAGATCATGTAGAGCCAGTATTGAAGCATGAACAAGCAAGATATAATACACATGTAACAAGTATAAGAACCAAATTCAGAACAGAAATTAACTATGACACACAGTCAGAATTAGTCGACTAGGGGTAAGGGTTAGTCGACTAATAGGGAGCTCTAGTCGACTAACAGAGACTCAAGTCGACTAAGTCTGTTGATACAGAAAGTTGGATTTCTGGTCCAGGGAGGATTAGTCGACTAGGAGGATTCAGGAGTCGACTAATAGGGATTTCCAGAGAGTTGAGATTTATGTCCAGAAAAGATTAGTCGACTGATATTTGGGGTAAGTCGACTAATACTGTGTTTTCCAGAAAAACTAAGTTTCAGCTAAGTGTTCTAGTCGACTAGCTCCTAGGGTAAGTCGACTAATAGTGGGAAAAACAGTGACAGAACAGATTTTCTGGAAATTTCGTTTGATGGTTCAATTCATGGTTTTGGGTGACCTAGGTGTACAAGAGGTGTAGATACAAGTGTTCTAGGTCTAATTCAAGTCTTGGTGAGTGAAATACTCACTTGGAACCGTTAGATCGAAGCTCTACGAGTCCGGGAAGCGGGTAGTCGTCAAAGGCACCTATGAGATCCTTGGCGACGAAGTGAGCCACGATCCAAGCTTCAATTCAGTTGCTTGGGCTGGAGGGAAAGGTCTTGAAGTGTTCCTGGAGCTAGGGTTCAGTTTGAGAAGAAGAGGGTTTGGGAGAGAGTTTTCTCTTTTGCTTGAAGTGAAGGAGAAAAAGGTAAATTGCAAATGAAAAGCTATATATAAGATGGGGATTTTGTGAAGGAGGTGTAATAATGCAATTGAGAGGGGGGTTTTGTGTAAAAAGGGGTGAGGTGAGTGTCCTCTCCTTGGCCACTTGGCCGGCCATAGGAAGGAGAGAGAGTGAGTGGGGTTAGGTGAAGTGTGTGAGTGGGAAATGAGGTGGAAATGAAGTGGAATTGGAATTTTGCAATAATTGAAAAAATGTCCGAAATTCAAGTGTCTCGGATTGGTCTAAAAATTTTACCAAAAATCAAGAAAATATTTGAAGACTCATGGTGAAATTCGTTTGAAGAAATACTGTATAGATTTTTAATTAAAAATCCCGGAATCAGTTATTTGCCGACTCCGAAAGAATTTTCATAAATTTATAAAATTCTCAGAAAAAGTGTATAAGTAGGAAATATGATTCTAAGTAATAAAGTCTAAGGGACTTTCTAAAAATTCCTAACAGTTTGGGAGATAAAAATTCGGGAATCGGTCAGCGGCACTGGCCGACACCGTTTTTGAAGAAATTCATTTTAATTCCAGAAAATTCCAGAAAATCTCATAAAATCTTAAATATTGGAAAATGATATTTGAAATTAAAATCGGTCAAATACGGAAGGTAAATCGGAAAATACGATCGGAAGACTGAGTACGTAACTAAGTACGTATTCCGGGAGAGGGGTATTACAGCTAGCCCAACTGCTCTTCTCCACTCTTATGGGAATAGTTCAGTCGATCTCAACTTGTATGTTGACTCTGGAGCTACTCATCACCTAACGGCTGACATGGCGAATCTGGTGGTTCGCTCAGAATATCAAGGACCTGACAGTGCTCGCATGGGTAACGGGACAAGTTTGTCTATCCGATCTACTGGTGTTTCTTTATTGTTTTCTCATGTTTCTTCTTTTGTCTTAAAAAATCTTTTCATGTTCCTGATATCACCAAAAATCTTCTGTCTGTTAGTCAATTTACTGCCGATAATAAAGTCCTTCTTGAATTCCATCCTGACTTTTGTTTTGTCAAAGATCTCTCCATCCGGAAAAATCTACAGCAGGGACAACTTAAGGATGGCATGTATGTCTTCTCCCTGGGGAACCATAACTTCACCGCCTCTCGCCAGGCTCTTCTCGATGAGCGTGCATCTTCCTCTGTCTAGCATGAGCTCCTAGGTCATCCCTCCATCAGAGTTCTCTCCAGCGTTTTATCTTAGCATCGGCTTTCTTTCTTCACTGACTGTGTTGGTATCCCTCTTTGCATCCCCTATCAATAAGGGAAAAGTCACTGTCTCTCTTTTTCACCATCTTTCATGATTGCTACTGCTCCTTTAGAGTTTATTCACTTCGATCTATAGGGTCTGTCTCCTGTGTCCGCTGTAAGTGATCATCGCTATTATATTAGGTTTGTAGATCACTACAGTAAGTATGTTTGGCTTTATCCTTTAATTAATAAAAGTGATACTTTCTCTATTTTTCTTGAGTTCAAAATTCATGTGGAAAAATTTCTTAGCCGTTCCATTAAAGCACTCCAAACTGATGGTAGTGGCGAGTTCATCAAATTTAAACCTTATTTGTCTTCTTAGGGTATTGCTCATCGCTTATCCTGTCTACACACTAGTGCCCAAAATGGCACCACAGAGAGAAAGCACCACCACGTTGTCGATATCGGCCTCACTCTTCTGACCCGGTCAAATGTTTTATTCAATTACTGGCCTTATGCTTTCCAAACTGCCACATTTCTCATCAATAGAATGCCCACCCCCGTCCTCCAAAATTTATCTCCCTATCAGAAATTATTTCATAAAGCACCTGACTACCTTTTCTTTTGTATTTTTGATTAAGCTTGTTATCCTCATCTGCGTCCATATCAAACTCATAAGTTTGATTTTCGGTCCAGTCAATGTGTCTTCTTAGGTTACCCAACTTTGCATAAAGGTTATCAATGTTTACATGTTTTCTTTGGTCATATTTACATCTCTCGACATGTGTTCGATAAATCCTTCTTTCCTTTACAGTCTCCTATGTCCTCTCTCTACCTACTCCTACACCCACACCACTGATCCCCATCTCCACGTCTCTTTTACCTTTCATTGTTCCAATCTCCTCTTCTCCTGTGGACCCCACCATTGACTCTTCTCCTCCTCCACCACCACCTCCCTTACATACTCCTCCACTACCTCCACCTGCGCCCGCCGATGAGTCTTTTCATCGTCCTCATCCTCGGGCTCTCCCAGCCCCCTCCTATCAGGACCCACCATATGGCCACTAGAACACAAGATAACACCAGAACACCAAAGGTCTGACTAGTCACCCGATATGCCATGCCTGTCTGTCTCATGGACGATTTGGCCACCGCTCCTGTTGTACCCACATGTTTTACGCAAGCTTCTAAGGATCCCAAGTGGTGCCAGGAAATGGACACTGAGATGAATGTCTTACTTAAGAACAAAACTTGGTCTCTTGTGCCATACTACCCTACCATGAATCTAGTTGGCTGCAAATAGGTTTTCAAATTAAAACATAAACCTGATGGTTCTGTTAATAGGTATAAGGATTGCTTGGTGGTCAAGGGTTTTCATCAACAATCAGGATTAGACTAGGGTGAGACATTCAGTCCGGTCATCAAACCGACCGCTGTCCATACCGTGCGCAGTCTGGCCGTCTCCAAGGGCTGGTCTATTCGACAGTTGGATATGAATAATACATTTTTGCAGGATTTTCTTACTGAGACTGTCTACATAGAATAACCTTCGGGTTTCATCGATCTTGCTCATTCCAATCATATATGCAAGATTCACCACAGTATCTATGGCCTCAAATAGGCTCCATGGGCCTAGTTTTCTCGCCTCAGCAGTTATCTAGTCACAATGGGCTTTGTGGGCTCCAAGTCCGACACGTCTCTCTTCCTCCGACGAGTCAGGATAAATCTTCTGGTTCATATCTATGTGGACGACATCATCATCACAGGCAATAACTCACGGGTTGTCACTCGTCTTATTCATGATTAGGTTAGGAATTTTTATTAAAAGACATCGGCCAACTGCACTATTTCTTGGGCGAGGAGTGTCAGCGTACACCCTCAGGTCTCTTTCTCTCTCAACAGAAGTACATCCATGACTTGCTTCTCCGGCTCAAGATGGATGGTGTCAAGCTCGTCAGCTCGCCTACGGTTACTTCCTGTAAGCTCTCCAAGGTTGTTGGCAAACCTCTCTCTGAGCCCTTTGTCTATCGAAGTTTGATTGGGCTCTACAATACCTATGCTTTACCAGACCCGATATTGCCTTCTTAGTGAACAAGGTCGCTCAGTTCATGTAAACTCTAATCGATGAACATTGGAGCGCTGTACAACAGATCCTCCGTTACCTCAAATCTACCATTCAGCATGGTCTTCTTCTCTCTCGTCATTCTTCTATACAGCTTACTACTTTCACCGATGCAGATTGGTCAAGGTCGATCGATAATCGAAAATCCACAGTGGCTATTGTGTCTTTCTTGATACAAATCTCATTTCTTGGAGCTCGAAGAAGCAGCACACTGTGGCACGATCTAGCACTGAGGCAGAGTATAGAGGCGTGGCCAATGCTGCAGCAGAGGTCATTTGGTTGCAGTCGTTACTTTGTGAGTTGGACTTCCGCAATCTCCCCCAATAATTCTCTGTGACAACCTCGGTGTAACATATCTCTTGATCAATCCTATTCGTCACTCATGTGTCAAACATGTTGAGATCGACATTCATTTTGTGCGGGACTATGTCGCCAATGGAGTCCTGGATGTCAGTTTGTGTGCACTAAAAACTAGCTAGCAGACATCCTTACTAAATCTTTGAGTTCATTAAGATTTTCTATATTGAAATATAGAAATCAATGACAATATCAATGACAACATGTGACTCATGTGATTCATGTGAAAGAAACCCCTCATGAAATCAATCAGATCCTAAAATCTCTTCATGATTATAGGAAACATGCACACGTGTTTCTCATTCTCTCTCTCAATCAATCTTTCCTATTGTTTCTCCTAAATCAGTGTAAACATGTCTATATATATATATACAACCAAAAACCCTGACTAGTGGTGTTTTGTCATTACACAAATAAGTGTTCTTCTCCTTTTTCTTTATCTGACTAATTATCAAGAGTAGCCAACTAACCCTCTCAGTAGTCGACTAATCCAATCTCAATAGTCGACTAACTTGATTCAACAGAGAATTGATAATTTTTGGGCTTATTCATTAGTCGACTAATAAAAGCTATTAGTCAACTAATTCTATCAACAGACTTCTGTATCAAAAAATCTGATTTTTTTTTAGGAGTTTGTTTTCAGCTCCAATTTGGGAGCCAAATTGTTTCGTTTTCATTCCTTTATTTTTAATGCTCTTAGCCAAACAATGCTCAACATCCACAAGTACAGTTTTACAGCAGACTGGCGGCAAGTTTAATTACCCAATTGGGGATATGGAAGTGTGGACACAAAACAAAAAAATAATGAAACGAGTCACAGATAGCAACGCCACCGTTTTTAGCTAAATATAATAATACCAAGCCAAAAGCAACACTTGTAAACAGCAAAACACGGCAGCATCATCTACCAGAAAAGAAACCATTGGAGTAAAATTTCTGTCACAGGAGGCACGGATGCTATGAGAACGTGTGAATGTTTAAAGCTAAAGTAGGGGCGAACATTCCCAAGGAGCAATATAGGCCCCAAGCTAATTCTCCAGTATCCAAATCATAGGGGCAGCAAAAGTAAAACATAACTCAATTACAAAACAACCTTGAGTAGAAGCCAAATGTGGAAAAAAATAGGCCAAGTATGTAACAGTAGTTAAAGCACCTAAATATTGCGCTCCCAAAATGCTACCCTATAAGTCTAAGACAAAAAGTTAATTGTTCGTGTTATAGAAATTCAAAGATTTACTTCCCAAACCCAAAAGAACAATAACCGTTTTTGCTAACAATAAAACATCACGTCCTTGATGTTATCTTTAATTTGCGGTAGAGGCTTCACGTCATCATTTCTCACTCGCGTTCCACCTACAGTCGCGGATCCTCTATCTGACTCTCCCTCCATATAATATCTTGCCCGAAAGGCAGCAAGATGCGCATAGTAAGCAGGAGGAACTGAAGAAGGTAAGGGGGAAATATTAAAACAATACAAAGGGAAAATAAGCAATCATAAGAAAATGGAGATGAGCAAGAAAGAAAAGTTTGAAAGTAAGCAGATAAGAAAGCATACCAACTGAGACAGAACGGGTACAACGAGCATAACTGCAAATCATATACCCAAAAAAAAAACAGAAATGAAGATGAGAGCAGAGAAAAATAAAATAAACATGCAAGTCAACAAGACCATGACATACGTGTAGCACAAATTGTTCGTTAAAATCTGAAGATTATCTGCAGAGAATCCATTTTCATCATACAAAACATGATAATGAGTTGGTCGGCTTGTTCCCTACAAAAGGAATTTAACCAAGGTCAAAGATATGTTAATCAAGCACAACAACCAAGGTCGTCCTTTCAAGGACCAGTACCTGAATGATAACTACGAAAACTTAACATACCTGTATGCCAGCATGGCTGCATAGAAAGAAATCAAACTCGGTAGGATGACAGATTTTCCTGTCCACAACAGTTCCTAAGAAAAGGCAAGAAAGTATCAAATATCATGTTAACAAGTCCAACATATGATGTCTGAGAGAACACTGAGGCCAAGCCTTAAAAGGAAAAAAGAAAGAAAAAAAAAGATAGATCGTTTTATGTGCACGCGCATGTGTGTGTATGTGTGTGTGCATGCAAGGCCCGTCAACCATATATTAAAAAAAGAAAAAAGAAAAAACATATAAAAAAATAGCATCTTCAGGACATCTTCAGGATTAACCGAAGAGACCCCAGAATTACTGATAGACAAGAAAGAGAAAGTGGCAAATCACAACTTCAATAGAGAATAATATAGAGGGAGGGAAAAAGTAATAAAACAGAGCCCATCTCATTTGGAATTCACATCTTCCGTTCATCAAAAGAGACCCAGAAACCACTAGGCCTGGACATGAACCCTATTTTACATGGGTGTGATATGTGACGGGAGATTCGCATAGAGGATCTGGGATACTAGGTCAAGATGGGCATGGTATTACCAACCTGCTGCTATGTTTCCGCTCTTGTCTGTATTGTTCCCTCCATGAATTTCTGGGAATAACCGGGTGTGATGCCTTTTCTGCACGACCACGAAAGTGACAGGGGGCAGATAATCTGCTTCCAGAGATTGACAAGCCTAAACATGAGAAAACAGAAGAAGGTTAAACTGGCTGGAATCATTATGAACAATTAGTTTTCAGATGACAACTTGACATACAAGAAGAGGGAAGAAGAAACAGAACTCTTACTCTTCTTATCGCATCCATTTCATAAAGCAAGACATGGCTAAACTGCCCTTCAGAGACACCATCCCTGAATACGTAACAATTTACAAACTACAGTTTTGTGATGGACAGGCAAAATAACTTGTTTATGCAATGAATTATAACCTGTAAAATATTATTCGTCTAGGTTTCTGCTTTGTTGCCCTTAAGAAGGAAATTAACATCTCTCTGCAAAAAAGAAGGGGGAAGAAATAATTTTAAGATGCAAATATACCCTCTATAACAAGTGTCCCACAAACTTTACCTGATCAAGCCACCATATATAGTACCCTTCTGGGAATCCTGTGTAACCGTGAAAAGGTCCATTATCATCTCTTGCCTATGTTGTTGCGCAGACACAAGGCCTCGATACTTTGTCACTTCTGGCCAGTCCATGGATGCTACAACCTACAATCAAATTCAATCACAATTCATAATGATGTGGAGAAGTTAAAAACCAATTACATGAACATCATAACCTAATGCTCAATGCTGAGCTCAATAAACAGCTAGTGTGTTTTTATTGTAGAGGTAAGAGCATTAGAACAAGATATAGTAAATTTGCTTCAAGTATAGCTAGCAATAAATAGCTCTTTGCATCATTTCAAATAATAATAATAGCACGCATATAATAGCAAAGTGAAGCAACAAACTGCAGCAATTGAAGCAGACGAGTCCTCTCCAGGTGGTGGATGTGTCACGTCAGCACCAAAAATAATAGTTGGCTCATCAGTCACAAGAGGGATCCTCTTGTTAAGGGCATCTGCAAGAACAGTATTGCGACCTCCTACCTGTTTAAGAAATGCGTAAGAAAAATAGCCAACAAGTATAAGCTGAAAAGGTCAAAAATCACAAACCTTCACATTAATTTTCAAAGCAACATTCTCCATATATTGGGGTTTACACGCATAAACATGCTTAGGCAAGCAACATTGAGATATAAGCCCCAGTTCAGTTTCACAAACACGCTTGATTTTACCTGTAAAAAGAACAAAGTCAGTGAAATAAGTGGAAGTAAGCATGCATGTTAAATTATCCCTACAGTCAAACAGAATAAGTAGATCCCTACATACCATAAGAACCACTAACTTCTGGTAAAAACAATAAGTAGCAGCTGCAGGTTTCCACCTCTGAGTTCTGTAGTAGCTAGCCTGTGTACATTTCTTAGAGCACCCTCAATATTACTACCGCGTTCAAACAGAATGTCCATTGCTGTTCAGCGCTCATATCCTAAAGGTACAAAGCAAATTGAGCAAGCCACCAATTTTGAATAATATCAAACAAATAATTTGTGAAAATACCATTCCAATTTTGCTACAGATCCCAGCAAAACTATAGCAGAATTTATAAACTGCATCTTCATGAAGATTGCGAGAAAAACTAACACAAGCCCAATTTTGAACTCTGCCTCCATTGACCATTTTCTGCACATATAAATAGAGATTGAACATTGTGTAAAGTATTAACAGAGCCAAGGACTTTTCCTACTCTAATGTTTTACCAATTTGCTCAAGTGTGAAATGTATGCATAGATTGACATATGTGCTTCCAGATACATGATACATGAAGCAACGATACAATTGTGTCCAATATGATGCTTGCATAACAAAATTCATGGCAGCAGCACGGTTAAAATTCTAGATGTGAGATAACCATCATTTCAGAGATATATCTAAGCATGCAAAACATAATTAAAGCCAAGACAGCATGGAATGCAATATCTACAGCTCTCTTGTGACAGAACTATTTAAGCATGCATTACTAACCATCCCCAAAATAAAGGAATGAGAGCAGCAACTGGACTACATAACAATAAGATAATTTTCTTTGACCTTATGTATCATATTCCAGGCTCCTTGTCTTGGCTACATGTCTTGTCCCTACCAGAATCATGGTACTTGAGCTGATGAAACATACAAAAATAAATTGACAAATTAGTATTCGCATCTTGCTACAAGTTACAAGTGAAAAAGGTTTTAACTAGAATAACTACCATTGGAGGAGGCAAGATTCTTGCTTCAACTGAAGTTAGTTGATCCATAACCTTAATGCCAAATTCTTGGGCATACTGGTCTTCCTTATAATTGTTGTGCATGACCATCTGTAAAAGCAATTAAGATGATCATTGAAAAAGATTCAGATGTATTAACAAATGTACATAAAAGACAAAAATAAATCTTTAAAATGTTCTATAAAAAAGAATAACTTAGCTATTATAGAACAAATCCTGGAGTGCAAGGATAAGGATCTAACCTCCGCAATCTTTTCTCCCTTACTGGGGGACGTTGGCATGTTTGTCGCAAAATTTCAGAAACCTGTCTCTCATTTAGTTTCTTTGAGAATCTCTGGCCTTTAACAATTTTACAGACCTATAATCACATGCCAACAGACCCTACAGCATTTAACATACAATACAGAGCAGCCATGAACCAGAATAGGAATAGATATGCAAGATATTGCTATACAAAAAGTAAAGAGCAAACCTCCATAGGCAGGTATATCGGCTTACTATCATTGCCAGCCTGTACACACGGCATGGTAACATTTTTGAGTTGGTACTTGTACTTCTCCTGAAATACTGAACCACATGCATTCTGTTTCCCTTGTCATCGACAGGAAACCTAAAGAAGAAGCAGCTAAGAGTTAATTGATGTACAAAATATAATAGAAAACTATACATGGGTAATAACAAGTATTGTGGGACAGGGCATCATAATGTGAAGGAGTGAAAACAAATGAATCAATTGTTGAAGGAAGAGGTAAATAATTTATAGGCAGAGAAGGCAAGAAGTATTACGTCAACTGACTCAACGGCTCATTAGTTATCCCAGTAATCTTGTACCGCCTCTGGCAATCTTTCCGTGAGTAACCTCAACCCTAATTCCTCGAAGGGCCTTCTTTAACTGCACATTTGAGATTAAAAGAATGTCATGGCCAAGATACAATCCTTTGTAACAATTGTTTGTAAAAACACTCCAGAGTTAAGACGAAAAGAGTTAACTGTTAGAGAAAAAAGAAGAAAGGCAACAAATAAATTTTCCACGTGAATAAAAGATAAAAAGAAACCCATGACATTGAAGATACATACACCAACACGTGTTTCTCGCTCAAAGGACGCGACAGATCTCGAATGTTGGCATTGAGATGCTCAGCTGCAAATTCCAGAACCATGACAGGCTTATAAAATGAAGTTGCAGAGATATCTGCAAATCAGAATGGTGTCAAGTACATTAATTAATTATATCAAAATTGTCAATCCAAATAAGAAAGAACATTGATGTCCAAACATGCAGAATGCCAATGATTAAGATAATTAAGTCTAAGTCCTTGTCCACATGATACCTATGTTCAAGGACAATCCCATCTGGGTGGGGCGAAGAGACTGATAGTAGCCCTTCCAACACTCTAACCCGTCACCATATCTTTACTTCGCCAAAATTTGTGGAGAAAAATGACCGTGTTACTGTGCATATCTGGAAGATAAACAAATTAATACTTGAGAAGATTAAAGAGAATTTGCTTGAAACTAAGAATTGCGAGATTAAATGAAGACAGAACAAAAGTTTATTACTTTCGCGTAGGACCTCCCTAAGCACAATGTCAAGAACTTGAATGGTGTCTTGTGGGGCATCAAACTGCCTCCCCAGCAAAAATTGCTGAAGATGGTGCAGATCAGCTCTTCCAGCATGCCTAATTGTCACCGCAAATTCCCTCTCGCCCCTGAGCATTAAAGGAGTCAATATTAAACAAATAACAGAAAACCAACCAGACTGCTAAAACTAATATAAACAAGCAACTGAGAAAAATTATCCTACCGATCTCTATCATTCAATTTGACCTTAAACTGGTGAGATGTAAATGGCAGGGGTCCAGCAGTGTAAAGAGATTTCCTGCCATCATAAGCTGGTGTCAACCTGCCTAGATGTGATTCCTTGTAAAGAGTAACAAGCTCGCTAATTATATTTCTGCAAACTGTCCTTGATGTGACTTCTGGGGTTATTGCAACCTATTCAGGAAAAAACATAATAAAGAATGGAAAAACTTCATCAACAAAACAATGATAGCCCAAAAATTTTCTTATCGTCTCTATTAAGAATATATAGACAAATCCTAATGAAAGAAAAATCAAATTTCAATGACTACAGAAATAAAGAAGAATTATGGCTGCAGGCAGAGAAGAAAACAGAATCAATCAACATAAAACACATAATAAAAACAAAATCACGTGGACATGCATAAATGAAGAGATGCAAGCATAAATTCATACATGACATAATAAGGTGCAACCAAATAAAAAATTATAATAATGTGAAACCAGATAAAAAATAAAAAAGGAAGGCAGTAAAGAAAAGAAATTGATAAATTTCACAACAGCAATCATAAATGCAAAGGACAAGTCTTAAAACCTTTCTGCTTTTTCTTAACAAGTTGAAGTTGCATGATCAGCAAACAGCCATTAATCACCCAAAAATCAACACACTCCAGAAAGGGGGAAGTTAACGACAATGTCAGCAGAAGGCAGAAAATAACATGCTCTCTTTTCATTCAATATTAACATCTACTATCTAGTAATTAATTTAATTCTCAGTTGCAATCACAAGTCTCATTTTGATGAACTTTCATATATATATCAGTTAATAAATAAGAAGGTAAAATTGAGACTTTAAAAAAAAACTTGCTAGTCAAAAATTTAGAGCCTAAGTAAGGGGGGACAAACAAATGAGTGAATAAAGTAAAACAATGAGAGAATAAAGTAATGAGTCCAAAAATCTAAGAAAAATAAATCAACGATCATCCTACCAGCAGATACATAAATTCATTATGAACAATAGACCAGCAATGATAAAAACACAGTTAGCATGATGTCATGTTTCATGAATGCCTTTTAAAAAGAAACATGTCAAAGAAACTTCTTTTTAATAGAAGAGATAATATATGGGCAGGGCCGAAGGGGAAATATTTTGAGCAGAAACAACAACAAAACAAAATAAACATGCAAAAAATACTAGTATACCACTGAGGTGGTGAAAAACGATCTCAGGTAGCGCAGGGTTAGGGATTTGCTGGAGGGGAGAGGAAGAGGATGAAAAAGAATGGAGGAGAAGGAAAGGATAAGGGTATAATAATAAAGAGGGGGAGGGCGCTGAGCGGAGGGAGGAAGCACCGCGAGGGGATGCCGCCTCTCTCTCTCTCTCTCTCTTCTCTCTCGTGCAGAGGTGAAGATGAATAGATAATTTTTGCAAAGGAGTCCACAAGAGAACACCCCCCTTCGATCGGTTTTGATTATATATACAAAATATATGCATTGATAAACTGAAAAATACATATACATGAAATGCAAAAGGACTACTTAGAGCATCTTCAACCAGGCTGCATTTCCTCATTTTGCAGCCCAATGGAGTTCCAACCGAGCTCCATTTGGAGCTCCAATTTGGAGGCAGCCTCCAAATGGCTGTAAATTTGAAGGCTTTCCTCAAAAAATGGAAGGCCCCAAATCACCATTCATCAAACTTTAATCTCTATTTTACCATTTTAACAACATACACCTTTTAATTAATTCACTTTTATCCTTTTTAACTAATATACTAGTTACTTAAAATCAATACAAATTTATCTATTAATTACTTTTTTACAAAAATTACAGCATGGAAAGGTCTCGTCGATACCTTCAACATGAGACTAATATTGAATAATATTGATTGAAATATAAAATTGCAAGTCATCAAGTAATTAGAAATGATAATATATTGAAAATTAGACAAAAAAATAAACACATTATATTGAAATACGTTGAAACTTTCAAACTTTCACTAGTCAAGATGAATATGTGGGAGGAAAGAATGCAGGAGGTGGATATGAAGAAAGTCAATACGAAATACCAAACCATACAGATTGTGAATACAGAGGAGATGACCTACCAGAATATTAGTATTTTTCATTACTTGTTTATGTACTTTTTCCATTCCTTATGTTTTCTCTGGGACAGCCCGGATGGATTAAATATATCAATGTATGTTTATTTTATTCTAAATGTCTAATTTATAATAAATAATAATATTAATTATGTTAATTATATTATATACTATATTATTAAATTAATTTTATAATTTTTTAACAACAAATAAAAGAAATGTAAAAAAAATGAAATGGAGTCCTAAAAATGGAGGGGTGTGGTTGGAGTTCAACACCTCCATCTTAGAATATTCTAAAAAATATTCTCCAAAATGCAGCTGCAAAACCCATTGGAGATGCTCTTAGAAAGTATAGAAATGCTAAAAGTAAAGAACCACTCTAACAGCCCACAAAAAATTCATTCTGAACAAACAGCAATGAAACTCAGTTAGCAACCATGTCCTGTTTCATGGAATGTCTTTCTAAAAAAAGAGATTTCCAACAAATCTATGGGCAAGAAAAGAAATATTTTTGGGCAGAAATAACGCCAAAACAAAAAAACATGCAGGAAAAAAATGTTAATATATGAAAAAATGCATTGGTAAAGTGAAAATATAGATGATCCTACTTACTAAAAATTCGAAAGTATAGAGAGGCTTACATCGTAATGATTAGGTCGCGATCGGCGACCTCCACGAGAAAGTGGTTCGCCCTAACAATGCACCTCGTTCCCGCAGTTCGAATCCAGGCCGAGCAGGATGCCTCATCGCCTTGCTCGACGACGGCGCCGGTGTCACCGGCAAAGTAGTCGCCGCTACCACCAAGGTCTCTTCAGATCTCGGTTTGTTCGACACATCTCCGATCGTCAAGCCCTCGACTTGTTTGGTCAGTGTTGAAGTCGAAGGCGATGGATCCATCATGGTTAACGAAGAAGGAAGCGGATCGGCGCGTGGACGCGATGGGTTTGATGAGAAGAAACCAGATCGGGACGAAGGCGAGCGGAAGGAGGTGCAGCAGCGACCGGAGTAGGCGGAGCGAATCGGTCGCCTGCTCCACCTCTTCCTCCTCCACCGCCGCCTCCACCTCTTCCACCTCTTCCGCCGCCTCCTCGTCCGCCACGGTCGCCGCCGCGGTTGAAATCGCCGCCTTCTCGTCCGCCACGGCCGCCACCGCGGTTGAAATCGCCGCCTCCTCGTCCGCCACGGCCGCCGCCTCGGTTGAAATCGCCGCCTCCGCGGCGGCCACCGCCGCCGCCTCGGTCTCCCTCGAAGACATTGTGAGCGTCAAGAAAGTAAAGACGAGAAAAGGGAGAGAGAAGAGTTGACGGAAGTGAGATGGGGAGGGAGACGGAGAGGCGAGAGACAGAAGGGCGTTTAAATAGATGACATGGATCCGAGAAGATTCGGCTACCAAGAAGAATTGGCATTGACCCGTGTTTTTGACTCGCTCGGCCCCACCTCTCGTGAGAGTTGTGCTTTCAAACCCTGGGTGACAAATGGGTGGATTTTGGGTGTACACGAGAGGGTGTCTCTTATTAAGGAGATAAAACCGACTCTGGTGGGATCCACGATCCCCTGGCAAAACCCCATCCTCCCCCCACGCTGGACTGCGACGATGGGGAACTGGCGGGAAATTTGAGACGTGAAGAAGGAAATGACATCAATACCCTTACTCTTCCTCTACTTTGAAAATGACGATCGCACCCTCGCTGAAGCTCCTGGGATACGGAAAGCAAAATGTAGAAAGATAGTATGAGGAGCAGGACCGTGAGCTCGCCTTTTTGCCTTTATCGTGCATTTCGGAGAGCTGTAATTTTGAAAATGACGATCGTACCCTCACTCAAGCTTCTTGGAGAAGGAAAGCAAAATATAGAAAGATATGAGGATCAGGGCGGTGAGCTCACCTCTTTTTTTTTTGCCTTTTTGGGGCAATTAGGAGAGCTGGTGCACAAAAGGGTCTGTTTGGATTTAAGGAATTGGTGTGAAGTGAGGAAGTAGGAAGTAAGATTTATTTCCTTTAGGAAAAAGGGAAATGAGAGTAAGTTTCTGGTGTTTGGATGGTTGTTGGGAAGTGTGGTTTGGAAAATGTTTTGTCGTTTCCGGTGTTTGGATGGTAATGAAAAGTGGAAATGGAAAAGTTACCACAAAGTTGACCGCAAAATAATATTAAAATAAAAATTAATTAGAAAAATAAAAATATAGATTGTAATTAGAATGCAAGTGAGATTTACATGACCAAAAAATTAACTGTTTTATACTATAACTTATTATAAATGAGATTTACATGACCACAAAATTAACTGTAGCACTCTGGAAGTGAGAAAAATGGTTGTGTAAAAGAGAGATGAAAAAGGGAAAAGGGTGTTTTCTTATTTTCCTTTTCCGGTGTTTGGATAGATAGGGAAATGAGCAATTATACTTCCCCACTTCCTCACTTCACTCGGATTCCTTGAATCCAAACAGCCCCAAAGGGTGATCGCGGTGATTGCGTCAAATCCGCTAATTTTCGAAAGGGATCGGAGAGGAAAAAGACAATGTTCGGTCAATGTGAAGCCTGGAGTTTGCTGTTTTGATCTTAAAAATACAAAAAAAAAAAAAGGTTTTGCAGGGAAATGCCTGGGCTCACTGGTGGTGACCGGATTTAGGATGTTTGGGGTATGACAATGAATGCTTCATGGCACATATGAAATTGAATCTTGTTAATATTACAAAGTACATTCTTTATGTTGGGATAAACTTGTGTCATTTCAGAATGAATCGAGGCCAATTTTTCCCACTCAAATACAATAATATAATATTTGAATGCAAGATCTATTCTATTAAAGTTGATTTAAATTATTTCATGTAACAAAAAATCAAAAATCATCCATGTTGAATGTTTTTTGCTCATCCATCAAGTAGGCGCAAAATAGACGGTCGAAAATAGCATATTGCTTATATCTACGTCTTTAGATGTACAAATTATTGATCCAACTATTTCATTATAATCTAAACACTTAAAAACCGTCACACATTAATTTATGTTAGATTTCAAATCTTCTACCCGTTAAACTAACCAACTCACTGTTTCGGTCGTCCATTTTACGCTTATTTGATGGATGGACAAAAAGTATTTAAAATACATGATTTTTTTATTTTTAACTACTTGAAATAATGTAGATCAACTACAACGAAGGGGGTGTTTGGTTGCAAGAAAGTGGGCGGAAGTAAAGAAATAGGGAAATATAATTGCTCACTTTCCTATCTATCCAAATACCGGAAAAGGAAAATAAGAAAACTCCTTTTCCTTTTCTCTTTTCTCTTTTATACAACCATTTTCTCACTTCTAGAGTGCTACAGTTAATTTTGTGGTCATGTAAATCTCATTTGTAAAAGTTATAGCACAAAACAGTTAATTTTTTGATCATGTAAATCTCACTTGCATTCTAATTATAGTCCATTTTTTATTTTTCTTAATTAACTTTTATTTTAATATTTTTGCAGTCAACTTTGTGGCCAAATGTTTCACTTTCACTTCCATATTACCATCCAAATATCGGAAAAGACATAACATTTTTAAAATCACACTTCCCAACAACATACAAACACTGGAAAACTTACTAACAAATTCTCAAGTTCCAAAGGGAACTATTACCACTTCCTCACTTCTTCACTTTCACTCTTAACCAAGCAGGCCCAAAATGGATCTTACATTCGAATATTATAGAGTTCTATTTGAGTGAGAAGGGCTCGATCTCGAATCCTTCCGAAATGAGACAAGTCTATCTCATTTATATTTGCAGCTAGACCTTTTATTAGACGGTAGAGATACGACTGTATAAGTAGTGACTCCTACTGTACCATACCCAACACATCTCGTCGAGCAATTGTACACAGTTCCCATGGAAAATTACTCTTCGAATGCTCCTGCTGTTGAGTACTTATATTCGCTGTCCAATCTGTGCCACAGTTACCTTCGCTGCATGTGTGAGAGATCTTAACTCTCACCAATTGCTGAATCATTAACTTGCAATCAGCCATAATCGGAGAATCATCTTCACTCACAGGGGCATTAAGACGTGTGACTATGTTTTTTGAGTTGCCGTCAGTCCAAACCCTACAAGCTCCGGGCTTAGAAATAATCCAGCTCAGCCCTTCCCAAACAGCACGCGACTCAGCCACATTCACGTCAGCTGTAATTAGATGGGCTGCACCTGCTGCTTTGATACCACCCAGCCCACCTCTAATCACAAACCAAGCCCAGTTCATTTGTTTCTGAATCTCTGGCTAAGGATGCGAACGGGCCCAGGTAGGCCCGCCGACCCGCACAGGTCGGCCCGGGATGGTCCCCAAACTGGGGGTGTGCTTGGGCTTGGTGTTCATGGCGCACAGCACGACGGCCGGGCCGGCCCAACCAGGACAGCTAACAGCTCTTTTAAGAGCCATTGGGCCAAAATGGGGGAGGTTTGTAAATTTTTTTACAACCCCCCCCCCCCCCCCCCCCCCCAAATGGCTATATTGGGCCCATAAATTAGCCATTGGGGTGTTTTTTTGTATTTTTTTTATAAAACTCCCCAATGGTATAGTGGCCGAAAATTTATTTTTTTGAAAAAAATTATATTTTAACTACCTCTTCCCCTCTATAAATATCCACAAGATATTAAAATTAATCGCATAGTCCATCGAGGTACGAGAATAAAATTAAAGCAATAATTAAGGAAAAATACTAAGCATGGATATCGATTATTTAAACATATCTTGTCAAATTTCTAATGTCTAACAATTAATCTCATTGATTTAAAATCAATTTATGTGTTTTTCATATTTTATTTAGGAGATTTAAAAATTCACCACAATCTAGTAGCCTAGGTTCATCACTCTACGCTCATGAAATTTTATTTAGTTACACATATTAAATTTATTATCATGCAATTTAACAAATAAATTATTAATCAACTAAAAACTAAATTATTAATTAAATCAATGATCTAAATAATTCCCTAAACAAATATATCTATAACTAAATTAAATATTTAAAGTACTAACCTGAATTAAGCATGTTGACATGTCTGAAAGATCGCTCAGACTGATCAGGGAGACGCGCTCGCTCGCGCCTCGAAATCCGCTATGTGGTAACAGGGCACTGTACAACAGCCCTGTGGGTGGCGGTGGATGCGGCTTGATATGGGGTGCCTATAGCATAGTGGGCCCCCCTTTCCTTTAATACAGCGCGCTGAAGGTAGGGGTGAGCAGAGTTCGGTTATAACCGAAATAACCACCAAAAACCGAAACCCGAACCCGAACCGAACCGAACCGCTCTAGTTCGGTTCGGTTTCGGTTCTGTGTGTCAAAAATCGAACTCGACCGAACCGAACCGAATCTCTTACCCTATCTCTTAGTGAATCATATAGTTCATAAAAAAACTGATAAAAATTTATCTCATTACTTCTAGTAATACCATCTTTTTTATGTTGAATATATGAAAGTTATGTTAAGTACACCATCACAATTAAGAATAATATTTATATTAATATAGTTCTTTTTATTCATTCTTACCATTAAAAGTTAGTAATAATTATGTGAGTTTTGATATAAGAGCCCAAATATAGCGTAAAAGTTTTAGAATATGAAATTTTTAATTCACATTAAGGTTAGGGTCTTTTTTCTTATTTTTAATTTGGGTTTTGAGTATTTGAGATTAGAATATTAAAGGATGATAATATAATGGTGATTAAAAAATGTAAGAAATGATGGGAAAATATTAGCCTAACTGAAAAAACCGAAAAACCGAACCGAACTTAGTCGGTTCGGTTCGGTTCGGTTACTAAGTCTAATCAGTTCGGTTCGGTTTTGCAAAAATTAGCAAAAACCGAACCGAACCGACCGATGCTCACCCCTAGCTGAAGGTGCCTTAAAAATAAGAAAAAATTAAGGGTGTTGAAGGCGCCTTGATTTGAAGGTGCTACAGGCGCCTTGATTTGGGCGCCTGATTTGGGCCGCCTGAATAAGGGCGCCCTTCTCTATTTTTTTTTTCTTTTTCTTTTCTTCTTTTTTGATTGAAGGGCGCCTGTTGTTGGCGCCCAGCTGCACAGAGAGAGAGAGAGAGAGAGACTTTGACGAATCAGCCAAGCAAAACTTGGAGATGAAAAATAATAATAATAACATGGATAAGAACTTGCAGAGAGAAGAAAGAGAGGCGGCAAAAAAAATTAAAATCTGAAAATTTAAGTTACATGTGAAAAAAAACAGCCCACCTCAAACCCTAGCCTTACATGACTATTTATAGACTTAAGGTTTGGCTATTTTACACAAAAGTCCACATAAATTATTTTAATTACACAGAAAAGCTCTTTCATGTCAAATTACATTTAAGCTCCTGGATTTTACAAATTTGCGTTTTCATCCCAATTGGCTTCAAATTTCTCCGAATTGACTGTAGATTTATTTGATGTCCATTTTGAGCGTGGAAGAGCAGTACTGACAGTGCCAAATATCCTATCTCTCCTTCAATCTTCTGTTGCACACTTTACAGTCTCCGAAGCACGCTGTTGTAGTCGAAGTCTTCTTTTAATAGCTTCGTCTACAAAACATCACTAAAAATACCCGAGTAGCATTATTTATAGACAAATAATAGATGAATATGGGCATAAAAATGTGACAAAATCGTGCTGATCAAATACCCCCACACCTATTTTTTGCCAGTTCTCGAACAAAACTAAAAAAAGAAATACTAAAAACAAACAAATAGAAAAATTATTCTATCTCACTTTCGTAGGAATCACGGTTGCACTTAGCATGTGCAACAAGCCGTTAAACCCTTAGGTTACCCCTAGAGGACGAGTTTTATCTCGTGAAGGTTTTCAGTGGATTATACCCACAAAATCCATAAAAGAATGAGATTTAAAGAACAAACAAAAGTAGAATAAGGATAACCAAAAATCAAGAAAGAAAAAATTAATTTTTTTTTATCTACTCAACTTAACCAGCTAGCAAGATCATAAGTTTTCAAGAGTTTCATTTTCAAGTACGACCTCGATTTAAGAAATCATATCAGCTATAAAATAAAGTCTCAAATCTAAAACTTTACACCACCTGTTCTAAGTTTCAGATCTTATGCACCCCGTGATCATGATATAGTTCTCCAGCTTGGGAATATTTGACTACAACTTTCGTATCTTTTTTTAAAATATATATTGTTGACACACTAAAAAAGATAAGATTCCTGACTGGCCTGAACAATGTCTAACTTGTTGACATTTACAAAAGATAAGTGGTAGACAAGCTGACGACTAGTTTTTATCTATCTCCGAGGGACAAATCAGCGACTTGGACTCTACTGATCCAGTGAAGCAGACAGTGAGCTTAGATTGTCTTTGAAGAGACCTAAGCGGGTCTAAGATGCTAAGTTAGCTCAACACTTAGCATCGCATAAGCCCAAGGGGATAGCCTCACCTGAGAGGCTAAGTTTATCCAACTTCGCCTTGAAGCCGTTCAAAGCTCTATCAGGGAGCTAACTTACAGCTTCGCCTGAAGCGCTCAATTAACTCCGCAGAGAGTTAACTTCGCTCGAAGCCACACGCAACCACGGAGAAGGATGGTCGGTAGCTTCGCCACAGATGTTTATCCAGCTCCGCTGAAGAGCTTTCTTCTGACTTCGCCAGATGCTCCTTCCAGCTCCGCTGTGAGCTCGACGCGGCAGCTCCACTGCGGATCTGTTATGGTCAACTTTGACCAATTAAATCTCCAGATGAGATCAAATCTAATCAAGATCAAATCTGAGATCAAATTTGGCAGTTGTTTACCATAATCTATTGACTCTCCTAAAATAAGTAAGAAGATCAGGAGAGATCTTTCAATTATTTGGAAAGAATCAAAGCGGGTCAGGAGATCAACATTACCTGCTATTCCTAACTTTGCAGAAGCTGATTCTAGCTTCGCGGCAAGGCTACTTTCCAGATTTAAATAGATTGACTCAATCTGTTTCCAGATTTTCAAGGGACAATTATACCCCTGCTCTCCCTATAAATAGCCCACTAGAGGTATACGAACACGCACAGAGGGAGAAAGGCTGAAAAACAGAGAGAGACGGCTAAACAGAGACCTATTATCTTGCTTCCAAGAATTCAGAGAACTGCTTCTCTAATCAGGGTGCTAATACCCTAATATCTT
Organism: Agave tequilana; assembly: GCA_038442645.1. Classification (NCBI taxonomy): domain Eukaryota; kingdom Viridiplantae; phylum Streptophyta; class Magnoliopsida; order Asparagales; family Asparagaceae; genus Agave; species Agave tequilana. The sequence goes on from JAVJIF010031253.1 coordinate 146,246, forward strand.
CCTTCCTCTCAAGGAATTTTCGGAACCAGGCGAGAAGGAATTCCCAAGCGAAGGCAGTTTGAGAAGTAACAAGAGGGTTCTACCAACCTTCTGTTCTCTGATTCCCCGAACTAGGCGAGAAGGGAATCCCACCAGGCAGCAGTCCGATTGTCTGATCGATCGCATCGTCAAAGGGACAAAGTGGTCGCGCGCTGACTAGACTCCTACTGGCACACTTCTCCAGAATCTCAGAGGAGATCTACTTGTAATCTTTTTATTGCAAAAGAATTACTTGTAATTTAGCTCCTCGGCCCTTTTTTGTAAGTTTTCCCCCCTTTACAAAATCAATGGAAAATAAGATGGCGACTTCACTGGGGATTGAATTCTCCACTGTTGAGAATCAAGTGTCGCAATGCGACGAACAGACCGTCGGGTCTACTTTTGAATTCAAGGAAGCCAGTGTGGCCAGAGCCCCTCTGGCTAAATCTTCGAAGCAAGTCTCTGTGGAGACAGATGAGGCTCTCTGCGAGCCTACCATAATCTTCTGGCGCAACAAGGAAGCAGGCCCGCAATGTCAGGGCCAGAACTTCAGCCTGTTACCTTCGAAAACCTAGTCGTTCACTTCGACCAAGGAAAATTCGAAGAACTCCTCTCTGGGGGTGGTCTAATGCTCCATGCACGAAAGCATGAAAAGGTCTCGATGACCAAGGTTGCGGAGCAGAAACCGGAAGCAGAATCCTTCCAACACCTCCCAGCCTCGCACGTGGCTAGTCAAGTTCCCTGCGAATCTAAGTCTCCTTTTTCAAAGCATATGTGGAGGCCAAAGCAGAAGGCTCTGTATGAAGCTTCAGCCGTAGCTACGCCACAAGTTTGTCTCTCTTGCGAAGAAAAAGGCAAGATGTCTGCCTGTTTCATCGAGACTGTCAGCCGCAAAGTTACGACGACGATCATGCCTTCGCCTAATTCAGGAGCAGAACTCCTCGCGCCAGCCTCGTTCTTATGAGCGAAGCTACTGATACAGTACCTCAGGGTACGCATGATGTTCACAGCCGCGAAGCTGGAACCAAAGCACCACAGTGTGCTTCGTTCCCCAGTTCTTCAAGTACTAATCTCGCTCTTCGCAGCGAAGCTAAGGGATTGCCCCTAAGTGCTGATAGCGGTGCTTATGCAGCTTCAGCGCCCAAGGGTATTTCCAAATCTTTTAGCCGCAAATTTAGAGCCAAAGCACTATCTAGGGCTAATCACCTTTGCAGCAACATAGCGGATAAAGCACCACAGCGTGCTTCGCTCCCCAGTTCATCAAGCGCTAAGCTCGCCCTTCGTAGCGAAGCTAAGGGATCGTCCCTAAGTGTTGACAGCGGTGCTTATGCAGCTTCAGCACCCAAGGACATTCTCAAGGTTCTTAGCCCCGAAGTTAGAGCTAAAGCACTATTTAGTGCTAATTACCTCTGCAGTGATGAAAAGGACAGGGCATCATTCTATGCGCAATCCAACAGAGCCTCTGTGCCAAATCGTTTAGGCCCAATTGGGTCTGACTTGCGGGAATTCTTGACAAGCAAACGGAAGTCGGAATCTTTCCAAACTTCTCCCTCCTGTTGTCAACAAGTGGGATGTCAGTTGGTGATAGTCCACTCAGTCCATTGCCGGCTAGGACCAATCCCCGCCACTCCTCCAGGCCAACGATCAGTTTTTGATCGACTGTCGGTGCAAGCTCCGGTGAAACATCGCAAAAAGAGTGTATTGTAAGATCTGCCCTCTGTATCCGTTAATATGATCGGAAGGGGACGAGAGTTGCGTAGGGGCAGACGAGCGTCGCACGACACTCCCTATAGTTCCCCAGATCCGGATTATAGCCCGGGCCTTGGCGAAGTCTTAGTGCATAAAGAAGGTGTCTTCCAGAATACCAAATCTAGGGTTACAATACCCTACAGTTATGAACAGCCATCTTCCTCAACTGCAGTAACCTCACCAGAACCAATGAAAGGATTAGTCCAATGGTCTGATGAAGAGGACGAAGACAGTGGGTATGCCTCTTCGGCAACAGTCAGCTCGCTACGAACGGATAGAGTATCAGTGAATATGGCTGATAACGGTAATGATGACCTTCGTCGACGGTTGGAAGCTCAGGAGCAAACTTTCAAGACTCAGTAAGAAGCTTTGGACAACATTCAACAGATGCTCGCTCAACTCCTCAATAACCGGAATAACAATGATACCGGGAGTAACCATGATGAGGAAGAACATCTTAGCAATGAACAACCAAAGACTGAGAAGTCAAAGGAGAGTTCTTCTTTAGACGCTGAAGTTCTTAAAGGCATCCAAGCTCAAATTGCATCCCTAACTCAGAGGGATGAACTAAAGAAAATAGGGGCAGTCCGTCCTTACTCGCTGGAATGGGATTCAGTACCATACCCATCAAAGTTCAAACCACCAACGTTACATACGTACGATGGTAAGAGTTCGCCAAACCAGCACATCTACTATTTCCGGTCTCAAACCGGTAATGTTATAGACAATGATGCTATCATGGCCAGACTGTTCATTGGCACCAAAGATCAAATTATCTTTCTAATCTTACTTCCTTATCCTAAAATTTAAACAAGATCTTTTATTTTGACTCGGTTTAAGAATTCATAATTTTAGGTCTTCTTAATTCGTAAGATCCTCTTAACTTTCTTAAAAATAAATCAAAACTATTTCTCTTATTTCAAAAAGTTTTCTAAAAAGAAAAGAAAAGAGTTTCTATAAAAAAAAATTTTAAAATTTTCCAAAAAAAAGTGTAAAAGAAAGAAAATTTAAAACAACCTACGTTAGCTTGTAAAAAGAAAAGAAAAGAGTTTTTATACAAAGAATTTTAAAAATTTTCTAAAAAAGAGTGTAAAAAAAAGAAAATTTAAAACAAGCTACGTTAGTAAACCCCCCCAAACTTATCTTATACATTATCCTCAATGCATCGTAAATGTGTATATACATGAAATAAATGAAAAGGGAAGGAAAATTACCTCATTGTGGTGGCTCACAGAACATACCTTTATTGACCTCTTTTCTATTTACATATTTACAATCTCCAATATTAATAGGATCATGCAAGATCTTATCATGAAAATTATTCCTTTACATGATCAATCTTGAAAGATCATCACTGAGTCATTATAGTCAATACTTTGGTCCAATAATAGAATGTAGTTTTATGGAATGGATGATTTGGGATTTGAAATGAAAAGTTCAGGAACCAATATTAACTCGAGAAAATCAACTTTGGATTCGAGAGTCGGTTTAGGTTCAAGATTTGAGTCCAAATTAAAGAATTTAATGTCACATTCTATTCCCATCAATGCAATGTGACTATCCAAAAGAAGTGGTTCAATTTTAAAATTCATGGCTACAGAAATCAATGTTGGGTCAGGCAATGGGTCCAACTTGGGTAAGGATGTTGGAGTCAATGATTGGTCGCTAATGTTGCATATTTAGTATCATATTTTCATACTTATTATAGAATAAAATCTGCATTATTCTAATTAAATACTTAATTTATTTGCAGGCCCATTCCTTAAGGAGATGAAGAGAAATGAGCCCAAAAGGCCACCAAAATTCTGAGTTAAATCAGAATTAATTCGAGCTCACTGAATCAGGGCAAAATCAAGAGGTTGAAAACCGGTTGAGAAGAATCCTCTCAGAATCGATCGGTTAAAGCCAAGAATCCAAGGCCATTTCGTCACAATACGGGACTCAAACTGAAAAACCAACTGAAGATAAAAGCAAAAAGCGAAATCAGGGCGACCCACCAATAGGGTGTGGCCACCTGGCCACACCCTGGCCGCGGAAACGCGGCCCAAGCTGCATTTTCGCGGCTTGGTTGGGGAGTTAGGGGGAGCGTTTGCTCCCCCAATCTCCCCGGGATCCTGCACGTTGGGTTTTTTGCTTGTAAAAAAGCAGTCTTTGCGCTGAAAATGGACGACATGCAGAGATAGGATTTAGCCTAGTTTTCATTCTTTGTAGTTTAGGTTTTTCGTTTCTTTTTATGTAATTTGTATGTAAGCTTAGGTTAGATGAAGATTCATGTAAGTAAGAGAGAGGCTTATGTTGAGAGTGACACCGATGTACCCTCCTCCTTTCTTCCATTGTTTCTGCAAGTAATAAAGGTAAATGTTTTTGTTTTATGTTCATAATTCCTTTTGTTTCCTTATACCTCTTTCTACTTTACCTCTTTTGTTTTTGATGAGCTTGCAAGTGAGTCCAGAAGTATAAGTATACAAAAGCCTTTGTGAGTGCCAACGATACTTTATGAAGACGTTCTCCTCCTCAAGATCCGTATCACTTCATTCTTGCAAGGCTTGATGATATAATGCGAACAGGGACTGAGCTCGATTTTATGATCTATGCGTTGAACGCCTCCAAAGTAAGGTAGAACATGCAAAGGTTTCCAAGTAAGTCATCAATCAAATTAGGTAAGTATTTCTTCAACCTTCTTTCTTTTCTTTTATTTCTTTAGTATAAATCACCACATCTCCCAAATCTTTCATCATTTCTTTTCCAACTCATTTGTACATAGTCGCTTTCTGATTCTCCACCTTCTTCATCTGTCGCTTTCTTTTTAACTTTAACCTTTAATTCTTCTTTAATTTTTATTTCTTAAAACAAAGAAGAACTTTCGTTTTGTTTTCGTAAAAATTTCAATAAAGAACCGTGAACACTTCTATCGCAAACCCTCCTTGTGGATCACGACTCGCATAGTCACTTGCTATAGCGGTAAGAATTGAGCGCTTGCACATTTCTATTAAAAGTTCTGAAATTTCGTATTTTGTGTGCAGGTTTAGCTTCAATCAAATTTTTGGCGCCGTTGCCGGGGAGGGTAACGTTTTTATTGAAATCTGATTTTTATTGAAAATTTTGTAGAACTAAAACGAACTTTCTTCTCTGTTGCAGGTTATAGGGCAAGCAAAGCAGGAAATTAAGATTGCAGTAACATATAAGTGGTATTAGGCTTCTGCTCTAGAAAGCAGAGACCAATTACCCTTTGCTTTGCCGCGTTTTCGCGGCCCAAGCCGCGGTTCCGCGGCAAAAAGGAGTTGACTACTATCGTTGTTTTTGCAAGGCTGCTTGACTTGCAAAATTCTAGTTTTTTGCAATTTGTTTTTTCTTATATGCCATCACCATAAGCCTGCTAATAAACCAACAGTAAATTACTTGTTGAAAAAGATAAAAAATTGATTAGACGTTTGCATTTTAGGCACGTGTCTTTTCAATTCTTTTATTTTACTGTTGAAGAGTGCTGGAGCAAGGTACGTTCGCATTGCATCTAGAATAGAACTCATCTCTTGGTTGATTTACATCGCTTTGAGTGAATCTTATTTACATATCTTGTACACTTGCACAAATTGATTTTAAGGGCACCACCCATTAACAAGATAAGGTGGGGATTTAATCACCCTTCCTTAGCCCAAAAATCAGACTCCAAGCACTCACTAACCCAAGCCTAACTAAAAATGAGTAGACGTTGGCCCTAGGGACATCTCGGACTCAATTAGGAGATTATTCTAAGGGGGAAAGGTGTTGCAATTTGACTCCTGCCAAATCAGTGTCTAGGAAAGGGATTAAGGGCCGAAAGCCCGAAGGTTGGTGGTTATTTAATTAAGGAACGTCTTTGATGGAAAATCTCCCACCAACCTTGCCCTGGCCTGACTGATTAGCTTGTAGTCAAAGTCTACATTAGACCTCCCGTGGACAGTCTAATCAGTTAGGAGTCGTCTAGGTCATAGGTCTACCCTAACTTAGGTTAGAAATTTTTTTTTGTTTGTTTATTTGTTTGTTTTTCTTTCTTTTTGTTTGTATTCCATTGTGTGATATGGCTTATAATAACAATTTTTCCAACTTCAATAATAATCCATATTACACATCAAATTCTTTTTCGGATATTACCAACCCGGCATATCATAACTTTAACCAACCTAGTGTGCCGGATTGGTCTTATCCGAATCAATATAACCCCTGTCCCCAATCTTATAACCATAATTTTCATAATGATTTCAACTCTTCACAGAGTCAGTGGGGATTCACCTACCCCGAGACCAATTTTCTACCAACTTGTCCTCCTTCTCCACCTAGTCCACAATATTTCCAAGATTCATACTCAGTTCCACCAGTCCAAAATAAAAGCTATCAATTTTGGAAATGAGTATACGTGGTCCAAACACAAATCCCAAAATCTGATGGACTCACAATTTCACCACTAATTCCAAGACAATACTTCATCTTTTCATCAAAACAATGAACATATCACCTATGAAGAGATGCTTGAAGCCATGACTCAGGCTCAAAACGCTCGTAATCACGACATAGATATGATGGTCCAATCTTTATATTCTCACTGTTTGACCAGTTCTAATGTCACCAATCATTCTGTTCGAGTCGAAGAGTCATGTAGTTTTGGAAATCAAGGTTCCATTTCAGAACAATCATTTGAACTTGCCCAAACTCCAAATTTTGAAAAGAATATTGACAGTTTGGCAAGTTATCCTTTTCCTGAAATCGAACTTGAAAATGAATATGATCATGAACCTCAACTTAGTGATTTAGTTTTACTTCCTGATTCAATAATGACTCCGGTGTCTTCACTTGACTTCAATATTTTCCCCGAGTCAACATTGGATCCTGTGCCAATTCGTCATGAAATTGAATCACCTATTTTTGATGATCATATTGAACTTGACCAATTTTACACTTTTGAAAATCCTATTGACAAATTGGCAAGTTCTCATTTTTTTGATATTGAACTCAATGAGATATGTAACCTAAATTCTCAAATCTGTGATCCAGTTCAACTTTCTGAATCAATATTGACTCCTGTTTTATTACCAAAAATAAGTAATATTTTAGAGTCAGTTTTGATTCCCCCACCTATCATTCATGAACTTGAATCACCAATATTAAGTCACATTCCAGTGTTGGAAAATCAATGTGGACTTGAGTTTCAACTTCTTGACTTGGACACACTTCTTGAACCAATCTCGACTCCTGAACCTTTACTTGACTTAAGTCACCTTCCTGAGTCGGTATTAGTTCCTGTACATCCTGAGTCCTCGTCAATCGTTCTATCTTTTCACACTCCATTCTGGGATGAGGTGGTTGACAAATTTGACTCCGAAATTTGTTATGGAATTTAGAAATTAGATGGGGTCAAATACTTAATAAAAATCCTTCATGGATACACAATTTTAATGAGTTTTATTAGAGACTCTTCTGGTGGGTTCCTCCGAACCCAACGAAAAGTCGATTGGGCCGCATTTCGTGGACCAATTAGACCACCACCGGAACCACCACCTTAAGGTAACATTCTCCTTCCCTTTCTTCTTTTTCATGCATCTATGCATTAATTCATACATTGAGGACAATGCATGAGATAGGTGTGGGGGAAGGTCTAACATAACTTAGGTTTTTCTTTTTATAAAAAAATAAAAAAAAATAACATTTTCTTTACCTTTAAAAAACTTTTTGAAAAATAGAAACAATATTTTGACATATTTTTTGTAAGAAATTAAGTTAATTTTAAGGAATAGGAAAATCCAAATTAGGATTTCTTATACTTGATCAAAATAAGATTATTTGTTTGATTTTTAGGTTAGGAAGAAAATTTGTCAAAGTAATTTAGTCTTGATCTTTACCTTGATGAAATATGCACACTTCATACACTTACACACTTAGGGTTCAAAAATAAAAATTCTTATGCCTTATAAAAAAAAAGAAAGAAAGAAAGATAAACAAATCTAATTATTGATTAGCTAGGTGCTTTGGCCTAAGCAAGCCTTAGTATTTATGTGAAAGATGATTAGATAAGTTTGAAAAGAAAAATATATATAAAAATCCTCTGATTAAGCTGGGTATTTTTGCCTAATAAAGCATAAGTATTCACGCCTAAAAGAGGTTCATATAATAAGATCCTTAGTTTTGTGGCCTTATTTGCTCGAGTCCTTAAGTCCTAGGGGTGTCTTCTCACCCGGTGCCCTAAGACCGTTTGGTTTGGGAGTCATCGATTAAAGGCTCGTTACATGGGCAGATTAGAAAGCCTAATAAAACTAAGATATAATACCACCAAATATATATATATATATATATATATATATATATATATATATAAATAAGGCATAAGAGTTAGAGTTAATGAACCCTTAGTCAAAATTTTCACAGTCACAAGTGCGTATGACTTAGGGTAAAGTAATAGACTAGATGAGAAGTACAATTTGACTCCTTACTTTAATTGATAACAAATTTTTGAATAGAGACTAAGTTTAGGAATGAAAAATTCAGTTTTCTTATAACTTATAGATTGCTTAGATCTTACAATTATATTTCAAATATTTTTCCCTTTCAAAATGCTTTTCGAAAATACTAACTCTTTGTTTCCCTTTCGTTATGGATTTTGTGGGTGCAATCCGCTGAAAACCCTCACGAGACAAAACTCGTCCTCTAGGGAAAACCTAGAGGTTTAACAGCTTGTTGCACATGCTCAGTGCAATCGCGTGACCTGCGAAAGTGGTCTAATAATTCTTAGTATAGTTAGTTGTTTTGCTCGAGGACGAGCAAAAGATAGGTATGGGGGTGGTGATTGGTCGCTAATGTTGCATATTTAGTATCATATTTTTCATACTTATTATAGAATAAAATCTACATTGTTCTAATTAAATACTTAATTTATTTGCAGGCCCATTCCTTAAGGAGATGAAGAGAAATGAGCCCAAAAGCCCACCAAAATTCTGAGTTAAATGAGAATTAATTTGAGCTCACTGAATCAGGGCAAAATCAAGAGGTTGAAAACCAGTTGAGAAGAATCCTCTCAGAATCGATCGGTTAAAGCCAAAAATCCAAGGCCATTTCGTCACAATACGGGACTCAAACTGAAAAACCAACTGAAGATAAAAGCAGAAAGCGAAACCAGGGCGACCCACCAACAGGGTGTGGCCACCTGGCCACACCCTGGCCGCGGAAACGCGGCCCAAGCCGCATTTCCGCGGCTTGGTTGGGGAGTTAGGGGGAGCGTTTGCTCCCCCGATCTCCCCGGGATCCTGCACGTTGGGTTTTTGCCTATAAAAAGGCAATCTTTGCGCTGAAAATGGACGACATGCAGAGATAGGATTTAGCCTAGTTTTCATTCTTTGTAGTTTAGGTTTTTCGTTTCTTTTTATATAATTTGTATGTAAGCTTAGGTTAGATGAAGATTCATGTAAGTAAGAGAGAGAGGCTTATGTTGAGAGTGACACCGATGTACCCTCCTCCTTTCTTCCATTGTTTCTACAAGTAATAAAGGTAAATGTTTTTGTTTTATGTTCATAATTCCTTTTGTTTCCTTATACCTCTTTCTACTTTACCTCTTTTGTTTTTGATGAGCTTGCAAGTGAGTCCAGAAGTATAAGTATACAAAAGCCTTTGTGAGTGCCAACGATACTTCATGAAGACGTTCTCCTCCTAAAGATCCGTATCACTTCATTCTTGCAAGGCTTGATGATATAATGCGAACAGGGACTGAGCTCTATCTTATGATCTATGCGTTGAACGCCTCCAAAGCAAGGTAGAACATGCAAAGGTTTCCAAGTAAGTCATCAATCAAATTAGGAAAGTATTTCTTCAACCTTCTTTCTTTTCTTTTATTTCTTTAGTATAGATCACCACATCTCCCAAATCTTTCATCATTTTTTTTCCAACTCATTTGTACATAGTCGCTTTCTGATTCTCCACCTTCTTCATCTGTCGCTTTCTTTTTAACTTTAACCTTTAACTCTTCTTTAATTTTTATTTCTTAAAACAAAGAAGAACTTTTGTTTTGTTTTCGTAAAGATTTCAATAAAGAACCGTGAATGCTTCTATCGCAAACCCTCCTTGTGGATCACGACCCGCATAGCCACTTGCTATAGCGGTAAGAATTGAGCACTTGCACATTTCTATTAAAAGTTCTGAAATTTCGTATTTTGTGTGCAAGTTTAGCTTCAATCAGTCAACATAGATTCAAAGATTAGAATTGAATCACAAAGTTGGGGGTCGAGACCACATTCATATTCAAGTTCAATTTCATTGAAATAAAAACTTATCAATTTGTCAATGGTTTAATATTGGTCAAGTTCAAGGTTTTGTATAAAATTAAATCTTGGTCAAAGTTTTTAAGATTTCATAATTCTTGGTTTTCATCAATATGATTAGAAGTGTTAGGAATAGTCAAAGATTGGGTAGCGAGAGTTTTCTTATTCCTACACATATTTTCTAATCGACTAAGTCTAGCTTCTATCATATTGAAAGGATCGTCTTGGAATTGAATCATGGATTCCATACTCCTTTCTAAGTTGGTATACTCTTCTTGCTATGTGATCGAGGGAAAATCGCCCACGAAAAGTGTATGTTTTAAAATCAATATTTAAAAGTGCGTGCGTTGGCCTCCTCGATACTTCCGTTATAGTATAGAGGCTAAAACGAGTCAATCCACAAGGACGGGAGGCGATAGAAGCTTTACCGGTATGTTCACGTGTGTGTTAAGTATTTTTCAATGTTTGAAAGAATGAAAATAAAATAAAATAAAGAATGAAAAGAGAAGAGTACGGTGAAACACGAAGAAGTGGGAAACATAGAAGAAATGGTTTTTGTGGTTTTTAATAGTTTATCTAAAACAAAGTAAAAAATGTAAGAAAACCCATGGCTACTAACTACTGACGGCTCCACTAACCATGCTAACCTCTTAGTGATAGTTGCCTCACATGTATCATTGACCATCACTAGTCCTTGGTTCAAAAACGTTTCAAAAACATGACCCATAAGATAACTTTCACATCCAAACTTAACAAAACAAGTACAAGTTACACTTAAACCATCAAAACTAAACAAGAGCAAGTATAGAATAAAATAATGTTAACTTGTTAGAGAGTTAGAATATTAGAGTGTTAGAATCCATAATCATGAGCCTTCAATGGCTCTTGCAAGAGCAAGGCCAAGTAGAGGCTATTAGATTAATGTAGATTATCAAGTAAGAAGTTAGCAAGTTAGTGGTTAGTAGTTAGTTGTTATGAGAGAAAATTAGCTAAACATGTAAAAGAAGTTAGAGAGAAAGTAAAGAGAGGTAAAGAGAGAACCTTTCATAACTTGTCACCTTCTATTACAAGCACTTTTACTTTCCAACCATGTATCACTCTCTCTCCTATTACAAGATCTAAAAGAAATGAAAAATACAAAGAGAAAGAAGAAGAAGAACTAAACTAAACTACCCTAAACTACAACATGAAAAGAAACTACCCTACTCTCTGGATATCTCCTTCTGAAGAACCCCAGGGGGTATTTATAGGCACCAGAAGAAAGGAGGCCAGGGGACAAACCTAGCCCAAAGCGCTAGCGCGGCGCGCGCAGCGCTGCCTGCTGCGCGCTGTCGCGTCGGTCCCCTATCGGTTATAATGTCTGAATTTCTGATTTGAGGCCCCTGGTCTGACAGAATCACCTCCTAAGGTCAATGGCTATTTTATAGGCCTTTAATCACCTATTAAATGGTAATTTTAGGTCTTCTTCTTCATTTCCACACCATGGACTTAGAATCATAATAGAAGACCATTACTAGCAGTATTATTATAAACTAAATGTGAAGATATGATAAAAATTATGCAATATTAGAGACTAATTACACCCCCACACTTATCTTTTTGCTCGTCCCAAGCAAAACAAAAAACTAATTAAGAAGATTATTACATCACTTTCGCAGGTGACGCGATTGTATTGAGTATGTGCAACAAACCGTTAAACCTCTAGGTTTCCACTAAAGGAGGAGTTTTGTCTCCTGAGGGTTTTTCAGCAGATTACACTCACAAAATCCATAACAAAAGAAATCAAATGTCAGTATTTTTGAAAATGCATTTTGAAATAAAGAAAAGTGTTGAAGTATTTTTTCGAAAATATAAGTGATCTAAGGTCAGGGGTTAACCAAAAAATTATTTTTTCTTAAACTAAGTCAAAATGCAAAATCTTGTTATAAATTAAATATAAGAATTTAAAATTGAATTGATTCTGTGATCTTTCATAAAACTCTTAGAAAAATATGCACTTTGTGAACAGTGAAGATTTTTGGGATATCGACTCTAACTTTCATGCCATTTATTTATATTATTATTATTTTTTTCTTCCCTTAGTTTTCTTAGGCTTTCTAGCTTATCCGGATAATGAGCCTTTAATCGGTGACTCCCAAACTAGATTAGTTTTAGGGCATCAGATGAGAAACATCCCTCGGACTTAAGGACTCGAGTAAACAGGCCACAAAACTAAAGGGTATTATTTTATTTTTGTCCACTGTTTTAGCTCTAAATAAATCATGCTTCTTGAGGCATATTTACCCAACTTCAATAAGTGGTTTTATCATCATTTTTATATATATATTTTTATAGCATTTTTTATGACATTTTCAATCTCTGTTTCAATCCCAAAAATTGTGTAAGTGTGAAGTGCATAAATTTAAGGCAAAAAATTCTAAATCAAATTATTTTTTCAATCTTACTTCCTTATCCTAAAATTTAAACAAGATCTATTATTTTGACTTGGTTTAAAAATTCATAATTTAGGTCTTCCTAATTTATAAGATAATCTTAATTTTCTTAAAAATAAATCAAAAATATTTCTCTTAATTCAAAAAGTTTTGTAAAAAGAAAAGAAAAGAGTTTTATACAAAAGAAATTTTTTTAAATTAAAAAGAAGTGTAAAAGAAAGAAAATGTAAAACTAACTATATTAGTAAACTCTCACCCACGCTTATCTCATGCATTATTCTCAATGCATCATGAATGTGAATATACATGAAACAAATAGAGAGAAAAGGAAAATTACCTCATAGTGGTGGCTCCGGTGGTGGTCTGACTGGGCCAAGTGTTGCTACCCAATCAAGATATCATGGATCTTGCAGAAACCCACTAGTGACCTCTCTAATATGACTCAGTAAAAGAATGATTGAGTGAATGGTCTTATTTAAAAATTTATCCCCATCTAATTTTCAATTTTCAAAAAAATTATTGAATCATTTTCTTTAGCATCTTTGTCCAACAAGGGAAGTGTGATTTTGAGAGATGATTGATAAGGACTCAAATAGAATAGGAAAAAAAACTGATATCTACTTAGGAATTTGACTCAGATCAAGTCGAGATTCAAAAGGGGGAGTCGAAATTGGTTCAAAAATGGGGTCCAAATTAAAAAATTGATGTTCACACACTTTCCCCATCAATGAAGTGTGATTAGAAGATATTGGTGATTCAATTTCACGGTGTACTGGTACAGGATTCAATGTGGACTCCGGAACAGAGAAAAAAAATCTGATAAAGATACCGGAGTCATTATTGAATCAAAGAGTGAAACAGAGTCACCAACTTGAGATACAAGATCACTTTCAAGCTCAAGTTCAATTTCGAGAAAGGATAACTTGCTAAAATATCAAGGTGGTTCTAAAAATTTTGGGCAAGTTCAAAAGGATGTAAGGAAATTGTTTCGTCGACGGAAGGAATGTGAATGAGTGAAATGATCGATTCAGTTTCAAAAATTATGGGAATCAAAACTAGCTCAAGAACGTTACTTAGTTCAGGTTACACTACAGGAGTCGATATTGATTCAAGGATTGGACTTGAATTGCTAAATTGAAGCTCCGGTTCACATTCATCTTCAAGTTCAATTTCAAGAAATGGATAACTTGCCAAACTATCAAGAGGTTGATGTTGGCCAAGTTCAAGTTGGTATGATGAAATTGAAGCTGGATTTCCAAAATGACATAATTCGTGAGTCGTATGAACATTTGGTGGACATGGGAAGTCAATCGTATTTTGCATTATGCGCTCGGTCTCTTGCACGAATTTCATAGTTTTTCCCACAATGATTTTTCTTTGAGTCGTTCTGGAAAATAACTACATGAATTTTGAAAATTTTGTGGACATGACGAGGCTACCATTTTTTTAAATTATTTTTGGGCCTCTATCACTTCTTCCAAACTCCTTTCCAATGATGATTTTTCTTCAATTGGTGGTTCAGGAAAAGAAGTATATGAATCAAAATCGGGGAATGAATATTGTGAAAATTGTGGACAATGTGGTTGAAAATTTGACTCGGGAAAGGTGAATCCCCATTGATTCTGTGAAGAGTTGAAATTATTTTGAAAATTATGATCATAAGATTATGGGTATGGGTCATATTGAGTCGAATAATCCCAATCCGGCCTATATGATTGGTTCATGTTATACAAATCCGGGTTGAAGTGATCCGAGTCAAATGAGATCAGGGTGAAATATGGATTCATATTAGGATTGAAAAATTGTTTTTGTTGAAATCCATATCATAATTTACAAGAAAGAAAAACAAACAAACAAACAAACAAACAAACAAATAAAGAAAAAGAAAACAAGGCTATGCTAGGGTTGACTAGACATAGACGACTCTTAACTGGTTAGACTGTCCACGGGGGATACATTGTCGGAATCTGACCACGAGTAAATCGGCCAGGTAGGGGCAAGATCAGTGGGAGGTATCTGTGCCGGAGCAACGGGTCTAATTATGCCAAACCACTGTTCTTCGAGGTTTCGCCTCTCAATCCCCAACCTTAGACACCAATTTGACAAGAGTCAAACTCTAACAACTTTTCCCTTAGGTCAATCTCCTAAATGAGTCCGAGATGTCCCTAGGAGCCAATGTTTAGCAATTTTTATTAAAGCTTGGGTTGTGTGAGTGAGGAGGTGATTTTTTGGGCCAAGGGAGGGTAATGACCTCCCCACCTTATGTTGTCTTGGGTATTGCCCTTAAGTTAAATTCGTGCAAGTGTGCAATATAGATAAGAATGAACACACAAAGAGAGTAAATCACCCACATGTTTGTTCTAACTATATGCAATGCAATATGTATACCTCCGTCAAGATCACAACAACACAAGAACAAAATACAGTATATTGGAATAAAAATTGACACGTGCCTAGACGCAAATGTCTAAACCGTTTTAAAGCATCCAATTTCAGTATTTTAGTTCTTAAATTATTATAGTGTACAGGTGACAGAAATTAGCAACAGAATATATTAATATACAAGAGTTTACCCAACCACACAAAAGCAAGCGTGGACTTTCTGCAATGCTAACAATTTGACCTACACACAAAAAACAAAGGAGAAAAGCTAACAAAAACGTGAAATCAAAACGTTTCTATCCCCGGCAACGGCGCCAAAATTTGATCGGGGGAAAACCGCGCACGAAAAGTGTATGTTTTGAAATCAATACTTAAAAGTGCGTGCGTTGGCTTTCTCGATACTTCCGTTATAACATAGAGACTAAAATGAGTCGAATCCACAAGGACGGGAGGCGATAGAAGCTTTACCGGTATGTTCACGTGTGTGTTAAGTGTTCTTCAATGTTTGAAAGAATGAAAAGAAAAAAAACAAAGAATGAAAAGAGAAGAGTACGGTGAAACACGAAGAAGTGGGAAACATAGAAGAAATGATTTTTGTGGTTTTTGATAGTTTATCTAAAACAAAGTAAAAATGTAAGAAAACCCATGGCTGCTAACTACTAATGGCTCCACTAACCATGCTAACCTCTTAGTGATAGTTGCCTCACACGTATCATTAGTCATCACTAGTCCTTAGTTCAAAAGTGTTTCAAAGCATGACCCATAAGATAACTTTCACATCCAAATTCAACAAAACAAGTGCAAGCTACAGTTAAATCATCAAAACTAAAAAAGAGTAAGCATAGAATAAAGTAATGTTAGCTTGTTGGAGAGTTAGGATGTTAGAGTGTTAGAATCCATCATCATAAGCCATCAATGGCTCTTGCAAGAGTAAGGCCAAGCAAAGGCTATTAGATTCATGTGGATTATCAAGTAAGAAGTTAGCAAGTTAGTGATTAGTAGTTAGTTTCCATGAGAGAAAATTAGCTAAACATGTAAAAGGGTTAGAGAGAAAACAAAGAGAGGTAAAAGAGAACCTTTCATAGCTTGTCACTTTCTATTATAAGCACTCTTACTTTCCAACCATGTATCACTCTCTCTCCTATTATAAGATCTAAAAGAATGAAAAATACAAAGAGGAGAAAGAAGAAGAACTAAACTAAACTACCCTAAACTACAATATGGAAAGAAACTACCCTACTCTCAATCAATAGCACCAAGCTCTGATACCAATTGAAATCACCTAGGGGGTGAATAGGTGACTAGCTAATCAAATGATGAATTAATGCGGAATTAAAACTATTTATGCAAACTAAAAACTATTAAGCTAAACACACCAAGTATAACACAAGAGTGTAGCCGAATTCCCGGTGAAGGGCTCTGGACTATCTCCTCAAGATTCCTCTAGATAAGAGTTGAGGTGCCACTATGACTCTCTTGGTTGATTACAAGTGTGAGCAAACAATCCCAAGCATATATCAATTTGAGCACAAATATATATCAAGCATATAAAGATAAAAGCAATATAAGCATACAAGATATAAATACAAGTGAGAGAGAGAGCAATCACAAACACAGGAGATTTGTTTCGAGGATCGAGCACCCTTGCTCTACATCCTCGCCTTCAACACTATGAAGGATTTTCACTAAAATTGATCGGATCACTCGGTGTCGCAACACCTACAATGAGTTCACACTAGAACTCCTTGGACTTGCTAGTCCCTCTCTTGTTCCAACAAGAACTACACACCGCATGCACACTAGCTTGTCGAGGTCGCATCTTTACATCGAGCCCTCACTAGAACTCGAAACAACACGAACCCGCAAGTCAGCCTCCTCAAATACAAGAAGAAACACTTTGGTGATTTCAACACTTTGATCACCTACAAACACTATCACAACAAATATCCTTAGAGGATTGATATAGTAATGGATAGCTCAAGTGTGAGTAAGAAAACTAGGATTGATTTGGTGGTGAAAAACTCAAGAGATCTCTTTTACAAAACACTCTTAAAAAACTCTCCTTTTGATATGAAAGTATTTGGCTCTAAAACAAGTGGAGATAAATACTTAGAAGTATAGGTAAAACTATCTTAAAAACCCACTTGAAATCTTATAGAAAACAGCCCAAGGGGTCCCCAATATATAGGCTTCCAAAAACTAACTGGGGACAACACAGCAGGAAAATCATGTTGTCGGTCGACCGCCAACGATCGGATTTCTAACCGTTGGGAAACTCGGTCGACCGGCCGGTCGACCTAGTTTAGACCTAGCGGTCGACCGCCCGCTCGACCGGGCCATTTACAGAGAGCAGAGACTCTCTATCGGTCGACCGTGCGGTCGACCAGCCCTTGCTGTGCACGTTTGTGCACATCGGATAATCAGAGCGGTCGACCGACTTCTGGCTCGGTCGACCGGCAGAAGGCCAGTCTAACATTTTTAGAGATTAAAAACTCGGTCTTTTTCTTTCAATAAAATCCCATAAATTCTCATAAATTCTAAAAATAAGTTCATTGATTTACTTTGATATACAAACATGTTTGATTAAAAATCAAAACATATTACAAATATTTTAAACTATTTTTGTAATATAGAAGTTTTGCTTTAAACAAAAATCTGTAATTTCCAAAAACTATCTCCAAATAAAAAAATGATGTTTAAAAAACTTCTCCATTTACAAAAACAAGATATTTAAAACACTTTTGAAGCTTAGTGTGTATGGATTGATCCACTACACATATATGATGAAATATCTAAGTTTTTGACAATAAGCTCTAAAATAAGTTTTGATAAAACACATGTATATTTTGAATCTTAAAAATCAAACCGGTATTTTTCAAAACGAAAACTCTTTTATAAAAACATATCTAAATCTTGTGTGTGAGTGTATATGAACTTGAGCAATCCACCAACTAATCTATCCTTTACATTTTATCTAGAAAAAAATCTTGACACTTACAAATATGACACAAGTCTTCTTGGAAATCTTCTCTTGAAGGTCTTCTCCTCCTTCTTGACTTGGTCCAAACCTTGATCCAATGAGCTAGACTCCTCTTGAGTACTTGATGCAATCTAGATGCGCGAGCTCTTGAATCAACATGTGCTAGCTCCAAAAGTTTGACTTTAAATCCTTTGTTGAAGCTAAACACCAACTAAGATCTTCATCAAATATCTGATACTAATTAAACACAAGAACATTAGTACTATAACTACATGAGTTAATCATCATCAAAACTAGAGTGATGGGCCTTTAGGCCAACAATCTCCCCCTTTTTGATGATGACAAAACTCATGGAGTTATATATGTATGAATTAAAGTTAAGCTTCATAGAAGCTCCCCCTTAACTCACGCATAACAATAAACAAATAGATATTCAATGAAGTGCATAAAACTAAACAAATATATATGCATAAATAAAGTAAGAGAAACATGCATAAACTAAAAATTCTTCTCCCAAAAATCTTCTCCCCTTTTTTGTTTAAACTTTCAAAATCTTTCTCTCACTTTTTGTATAAACATAAAATATAAAACATGCATAAACTCAATATATGCATAAACTCAATTTCTAAATATGCATATATAAACTCAAATCATTCTCCCCCTTTTTGTCAATCATCAACAAAGGGGTGAAAAACAAATCAATAATAAGGACATATATGTGATACACATTCATGAAAAGGAAGACGTTAAGTTAGCTCCCCTGCATACATGCATTACATGAATAAGGGATGATAAAACCCTAACTCACATAACGCATAATATACAATGCGTAAGTGGAGATATTAAGTTCCCCCTACACACGTGTATCACATAAAGGAGATGTCAAGCTCCTCAATATAAGATACACTCAACATGAATCTATATATATAAGAGATGTTAAGCTCCCCATGCATATAGGCAATACATATCAAAACATTTTTAAAATCCACTTTAAAGACAAATTTTAAATTTTCTTAAATCAAATTTTGAGATACCACTTGTAAGTAAACAAAATTTTGAGATATCACAAGATTTTGATACCAATTGAAATTGAAAATTTTTGAAACTAATTGAAATTGAAACATTTGTAAATTTTGATACTAATGAAAGTAAAATATTTTATATTTAGATACCAATTGAATAATATGATATATTTTGATACCAAATAAAACGTGAAACATTTTTAATACCACTTGAAACCAAAACCCGATTGAAATCGAAACATATTGATACCAATTGAAATATATTGTAAATTTTGATATCAATTAAAAGGTAAAATATGAAGTATATTTTGATATCAATTGAAATACCAATTGAAAATAATGCATAAGCTCATTAAAATACCAATTGAGATACCAATTGTAATCAAGATTTAAGTCAAGCTTAGCATAAACATAAGTTGTGCTTTAAATATGTAAGGATATTGTAAAGCAAACACAATGAAATCATATATATGTATGAAAATGAAAATACCAATTGAAATTGATATTATTTGAAATTTGAAGCATACATATATAAGAAAACATATATGAGTATACAAAAATAAAATTTCATGAAGTTCATGTGTATGACTCATAACTACCACCCTATTCATGCACATGTTTAAAGATTTTCAATTTAGAGCATATAAGGCATGATCACCAAACCATCCGCCCTTCAAGAGTTGGTAGGGTTTTCAAAAAAATAGGAGTTTGAAAATATTTTGCATAATTTGAAAACTCTATCCATTGAAGAATAAATAACTAGTTTAAAATAATTTTTGAAAAAACTAGTTAAAGATCCTTCAAATATGAAAACAAATCACATATATCTCATGAATCATTGTAAATACACAAAAATTATCACTCGAAATCTATAAAGCTCAAAAATGTGCTCATGAAACAAAATCATAAGTAAACAAAGATAATGTGAGTGTACAAAGGTTATATAAATAGCATTTTCATGAAAATGATCAATAAGGCTCAAAATAAACATGAATTTTTTTTATCAAAAACATGAAAATCATAAAAATTTATTTTCATTAAAAACAAACTTCAAGGCATATGTATGTTCTATCAAAACTAAAAATATACATACATATCCTAAACATAAAAGAGTCTATAATAGAATTTGCATGAAGGTAAGAGACTCAAGGATATACATGTATATTTATTAGCTTTTAGATAAACACATCATATACATGAAGCAAAACATATACAAAAATAGGGAAAACAAGTGTAAATGAGAGAATCATCAAAACTAGGTTATACATATACATGTAATGAGTACAAATGAGCAATGAAGTACAAACATATAAGAATCAAATGTTGCTCACTACGTGTACAAATATAGACACAAGTTTTAATGAAAACTACACTTAAACTAGTATTCACCATATGAAGCACAAAGCAAAAACATGCTAAAAATTC
Organism: Agave tequilana; assembly: GCA_038442645.1. Lineage (NCBI taxonomy): Eukaryota > Viridiplantae > Streptophyta > Magnoliopsida > Asparagales > Asparagaceae > Agave > Agave tequilana. Next base: position 166,533 of record JAVJIF010031253.1, read on the forward strand.
TTAATGTAAAAGCCTGTAAATAGGAGTTTAGAGATAGTTACCAAACCACATGCGCTATTCTCTAAATCTCCAAACATGGTGGTCCTCCCACCAAACTTTCTTGATAGCGGTGCATCGATTTTATATGTCTATCTAGCTCATGCATCCACCATTAAGGCACCAATCCTCTCACGTCATGTGAGAGCCCACGCCTACATCAAATACAAGTGGTGAGAATTTTGGTACCCATTTTCTTTTAGGTCCACGGAGGTTAGCTTTATTTGGAACCTAAACATTTTTATTAGCAAAATTAATATGATTTATCTTATCAAAATAAAACTTTGCTAAATGACCTTTGCGATCGCAATGCGTGCATTTGTACACTCTAGTATGCACATGAGAATGAGTGCGATCGTGATGTGCAAAGTGTGCATATGTGTGCCGTGGGTGATGTGCGTGAACATGTGGAGCTTGTTTCTTTTGAAACAAGGTTTCCAATTTATTATGATTAAATGCACAATTGCTCAAAGTTGAGCTCAAACAATCTATTTTATTTTTTAAAAATTGAATCTCATTTTTATCAATAGTAGTATGAAAAGCATAGTGAGAATGAGAATCAACAATCTTTTTCTTTTTAGAATCTTTTGAAACAATTTTTCTTTTTAAAGAGTTATTTTCTTCCAAAGCAATTTCCTTTTCTTGTTCCACCAAAATAATTTTATTTTTCAAAGAAGTATTTCCTTCACAAAGATCATTTAATTTAGAAGTCAAGGAAATATTATCCTTTTTCAACATATCATTTTCTTTTGAAATGCATTCCAATTTATTTTGAAAGGATTCTTTTTCTTTTAACATGGAATCAAATTTATTTTTCAATTTCTTATTATCCTTTTTAAGCAAATCATATTTTTCAAGAAGTTGTTGACAAAAAGATTCAAGCTCATCATAAGACATGTCAATATCTTTTTCTAGCTCAAATTCAGAGTTTACCTCGAGGGGGTTATCCCCTTGGACCATGTAGCACAAGTTGTAAATATCACTTTCATCATCCGAGTCACTCCCCGCATAGTATTGCTTTTGTTCGCCAAGGGAGACTATAGTGTTTCATATTACAAAAGCCAAATCAAATTTAGCAACCCTAGATAAATATTCATCATTTAGGGTACTTTTTAATGCATGGATGGCTTTTACATTAGCCTCTAAATGTTTGCCATTTAAACAATATGAATCTTTAATAGTGACAAAATAAACACGAATATCTAGGGCTTTGAGGTACATTGATATCTTAACCTTCTAAGTTTGGAGGTTAAGAATATCAAAAGTGGGAGGTGACATGAAATCCATGTGTATGTATAAATATTGTGATTAACCAAAAATAAGGATCTTTAACTCTAGGTTGTTAGACCCAAATCAAGAGCACCAAGCTTTGATACCAATTGAAATCACCTAAAAGGGGGTGAATAGGTGACTAGCTAATCTAATGATGAATTAATGCGGAATTAAAACTATTTATGCAAACTAAAAACTATTAAGCTAAACACACCAAGTATAACATAAGAGTGTAGCCGAATTCCCGGTGAAGGATTCTGGACTATCTCCTCAAGATTCCTGTAGATAAGAGTTGAGGTGCCGCTATGGCTCTCTTGGTTGATTACAAGTGTGAGCAAACAATCCCAAACATATATCAATTTGAGCACAAATATATATCAAGCATATAAAGATGAAAGCAATATAAGCATGCAAGAAATAAACACACGTGAGAGATAGAGAGAGCAATCGCAAACACGGGAGATTTGTTTCGAGGTTCGAGCACCCTTGCTCTACGTCTCCGCTTTCAACACTGTGAAGGATTTCCACTAAAATCGATTCCACTGGATCACTCGGTGCCGCAACACTTACAACGAATTCACACTAGAACTCCTTAGACTTACTAGTCCCTCTCTTGTTCCCGCAAGAATTACATACCGTAAGCACACTAGCTTGCTGAGGCCGCACCTCTACACCGAGCTCTCACTAGAACTCGAAACAACACGAACCTACAAGTCCGCCTCCTCAAATACAAGAATGAAACACTTTGATGATCTCAACACTTTGATCACCTACAAACACTCTCACAACAAAGATCCCTAAAGGATTGATATAGCAATGGATAGCTCAAGTCTGTGTGAGAAAATTAGGATTGGTTTGGTGGTGAAAAACTCAAGAAATCTCTTTTATAAAACACTCTTGAAAAACTCTCCTTTTGATATGGAAGTATTTGGCTCTAAAACAAGTGGAGATAAACACTTAGAAGTGCAGGTAAAACTATCTTGAAAACTCACTTGAAATCTTGTAGAAAACAGCCCAAGGGGTCCCCAATATATAGGCTTCCAAAAACTAGTCGTTAGGGACAACACAGCAGGAAAATCCTGCTGTTGGTCGACCGCTAACGGTCAGATTTTCGACCGTTGGGAAACTGGTCGACCGGCCGGTCGACCGAGAACTGGGCTTAGACCTAGCGGTTGACCGGGTCATTTACAGAGAGCAGAGACTCTCAATCGATCGACCGAGTGGTCGACCGGCCTTTGCTGTGCACGTTTGTGCACATCGGTCAGCCGAAGCGGTCGACCGACTTCTGGCTCGGTTGACCGTCCGGTCGACCGGCAGAAGGCCAGTCCAACATTTTTAGAGATTAAAAACTCGGTCTTTTTCTTTCAATAAAATCCCATAAATTCTCATAAATTTTAAAAAAATAAGTTCATTGATATACTTTGATATAAAAACATGTTTGATTAAAAATCAAAACATATTACAAAAATTTTGAACTATTTTTGTAATATAGGAGTTTTGCTTTAAACAAAAATTTGTATTTTCCAAAAAATGTCTCCAAATTGAAAAACGATTTTTCAAAAACTTCTCCATATATAAAAACAAGATATTCTAAGCACTTTTGAAGCTTAGTGTGTATGGATATGATCCACTACACATATATGATAAAATATCTAAGTTTTTGACAATAAACTCTAAAATAAGTTTTGATAAAACACATGTATATTTTGAATCTTAAAAACCAAACCATTATTTTTCAAAACGAAAACTCTTTTATGAAAACATATCTAAATCTTGTGTGTGAGTGTATATGGACTTGAGCAATCCACCAACTAATCTATCCTTTACATTTTATCTAGAAACAAAATCTTGACACTTACAAACATGACACAAGTCTTCTTAAAAATTTTCTCTTGAAGGTCTTCTCCTCCTTCTTGACTTGGTCCAAACTTTTATCCAATGAGTTAGACTCCTCTTGAGTACTTGATCCAATCTTGATGCGCGAGCTCTTGAATCAACACGTGCTAGCTCCAAAGCTTTGATTTTGAATCCTTTGTTGAAGCTAAACACCAACTAAGATATTGATCAAATATCTAATACTAATTAAATACAAGATCATTAGTACTATAACTATATAAGTTAATCATCATCAGAACTAGAGTGATGAGCCTTTGGGCCAATAGAATCACCTCCTAAGGTTAATGGCTATTTTATAGGCCTTTAATCACCCATTAAATGGTGATTTTGGGTCTTCTTCTTCATTTCCAAACCATTATTAGCAGTATTTATTCTAAACTAAATGTGAAGATGTGGTATAAATTATGCAATATTAGAGACTAATCATTGTGGGACTTGGAAAATGGAGTAAAGGTCTTGGATCTGAAAACTTTGATGGGATTTCGAGTCTTCTAGATTTTGAATTTTTTGCTCGAGTTCTCCTAAGGCTTCCATCTGTTGGCCCAATGGCCTTCCACTCTAGTTTTGATGATGATCAACACTCATGTAGTTATGTTTACTAATATTCTAGTGCTTCTAAGTTTCAGATCATTAACAGGATATTAGGTTGGTGATTAGCTTCAACAAGATGATTAGAAGCTATTCATGATGATTCCGGTGCCAAAGCTTAAAGATCATACCTTTGCACTTGGAGAATCACGGAGTTTTGGAGCAAGTCTACTTGAAGATGAAGATCGTCAAGAAGACTTAGGTATCCTAGTTTAGATTATGAGTTTTAAATCCATTTGTAAAGCTTAGTATAGTTGATATGCTCAAGTGCACAAACACACACGTTTTATGTTTTGATATTTGGTTTTCATGAATAGTTTGATCAAAACAAGTTTTCATGATTTATATGTATAGTAGATGTTTTCTACTTATACATACATGCTTAACTTATAGACAAACTTATTTTGACGTTTCTATTCATGTTTTGGAAAAATCAAAGTTTGATAAAAATACAAGTTTTGTTTATGATAAAATTGGCAAGACACAAAAATGAATTGATATGATTGATATATGTCTTGAAATTTTTATCACAAGTTTGGTTATCAAAGTAAAATGATAAAACAAGTTTTAGAAAGACATGTTTTTAGAAAAACAGTTTTTATTGTGATTAAAACTATTTTTTAGATTTACTGTAAATTTATGGGATTTTTATTGAGTGAAAAGACCTATTTTCAAATCCCGTATCTGTGCAGATCTGCACTGTGCCTGCCAGGCCAGTTCGGTCGACCGGACCGGTCGACCGCACCAAGTGGCCGGTCGACCGGGTCGGTCGACCGATGTGCACAGACGTGCACGCTGGCTACACATTGCAGTCGGTCGACCGGACCGGTCGACCGAGTTGAGAGTTCAACTCTCAGGATGTTTCGGTCGACCGGGCCGGTCGACCGCTAGTGCCCAACGGTCACTTTTCTGACCGTTGGCGGTCGACCGGGCCGGTCGACCGACGCCTGTCAGAGCTGCCAGCTCAGCTCTAACGGCTAGTTTTCTGTTTGGCCTATATAAACTCCATCTCTTTGGGGATTTTGGCCAAGTTTTTTAAGGAGAAAAATTTCTGGTTTCTAGAGGTTTTAAAACAAGTTTTCAAAAGTGTTTGGGGCTTTAATTCTTCAATCTTTATTGTTTTAGGTTTTTGGAAAAATCAAAGAAAAGAATATTTTGGGAGATTTGTCTTGGTTTTCATTCTATATCTTTTGGAAGGATTTCCCAAGTGATTTTCTTTGTTGCTAGTTTTCCAAACACCTAGTTTTCCACACTTGAGCTATCTTCTATCCTAAACTATTAGGATCTTGTTTTTGTGGAAAAAGATAAGAGAAAAAGAAAGAGAAGAGTTTGAGGTTGTTTGTTGTAAACCTCTTTGTTGTAAACACCCTTTTATTTGTGAATCCCTCTTCGGTAGAGGTGATCGGGTGATTGAGTTGTATCCCTCAAGTGTGAGGTGATAGTGTTGGTTGTGAGCCTCTTCGGTAGAGGTGTTGTGGATTGTGGTTGTTGTAGCCTCGGTGGCGTTGTAAGTTGAGAGAGGAGTTAGGTACTCCTTATAGTGGATTGGGAAATCCTACACGGTGGTGTAGGCGGGGATGTAGAGCAAGGTGCTCGAACCTCGAAACAAATCTTGGTGTTTGCGTTTTGATCCATTGTCTCTCTAACTCTCTCTCTTATAATTGTGCAAAGCATCATACTCATCATCATATCATACTTGCTTGTGTTGAGCATTGATTCATTCATATCATATATTGCTTGTGTTGTGCCTTGCATTTCTTATTGTCATATCTATTATATGCTTGGCTTGATTGTGTGTATTTCATATTGCTTGGATTGCTTGTGTGTGTGTGCCTAACTTATACTCATCCAACATGAGCTTCACATAGCACCTCAACCCATTTCAAGGGGAATCAAGGGGAGTTAGTCCAGAGCCTCGCAAGGGGAATTCGGCTACACTTGTTGTATTGTATTAGTTTGTGCATAATTTGCATTAGCTTCCGCATTTAGCGCACTTAGTTTGCATTAAGTTTCTTAGATTAGCAATTACACCTATTCACCCCCCCTCTAGGTGTTTTTCAATTGGTATCAGAGCTAGTGCTCCTGATACTTAGGCTTAACATTCTAGGAGTGATCCATTTGCTTGCTAATCTCATTTGCATTTGTTTGTTTGCACATTCATATATAGTTTACCATGGACTTCATGACCCCTCCTACCTTTGACCCTTCCAACATTGATGTTTGGAAGTATAGGATGTCCATGTACCTAAAGACCCTAGGTTTGCATGTTTTCCTTGCGGCCACCAAGAGATGTTATCTTGGTGATTGCAATCATATAGGGGCCAATGCACAAGCCCTAGAGGCCATTAGAAGCACTTTATCTAAAGATTATCTTTTATGTGTTTCTAACTTTGATTCCGCTTTTGTAGTGTGGAACAAATTAACAACCACCAACACCTCCAAGCTTCAAGTCCAAATCCAACAAGAAGAGGAATCTAGTGGAGAATCCGAACCTCAACAATGCTACATGGTCCAAGGGAATGACTCCCTTGAGGTACAATCGGAAACTCAACTAGATAGTAATGATTGTGCTAGTTCTTCAAATGATTTTGTTGATCCCCATGCTTTAAATGAAGAACTATCTATTATTTGTGAAAAACTAATAGAAAAATATAACTTGTTGAAAAAGAAGAGTTTAGGCATTAATAATGAAAATAAAAATTTGATTGCTAGACTTGATGTTGTTTTGCAAGAGAAAGAGGAGATTGCTAATGAAAGGGATTCATTAAAATCTCAACTTGGTCTTGCACTTAAAGAAAATGAGTTTTTGAAAAATAAAAATGATTGCCATGTTCTTTTGAAGAAAAATGAAAACTTGTCTTCTAGAGTTGATTTTGTTTTAAAAGAGAATGTTGTTTTGAAAAACAAAATCATTTCTATTTCCAATGATTTAAATGTTTGCTTAGAGAAAAATATTGTTTTGCAAAATAAGATTGATTCTCATGTTTGCCATGCTAGGGTAGTTTCACCTAAATCACCCATTGCATGTTCCACTTCTTCTATGCTCGAAAATGATATAAATTTGTTAAAGAAGAAAATGGATTGTTTGGGCTCCACTATGAGCCAATGTGCCATGAACCACTCACGATTGGAAACCTTGGTTCGAAAGAAATAAGTTCCAACTTCTATGCATGCACACCCTCCACGGCATACACATGCTCCTCACGGACACCATCAACACATGTATGCTCATGTGTACTCATGTACACATTGTGGACGTAAGGGCCACCTTGCTAAATTTTGTTATGATAGATTACATACTCCTAATTTAGCAAAGAATTTTGTTTGGGTTAGAGAAGGTACTAACCCCCATGGACCCAAGAAGATATGGGTACCAAAGACCACCCCTCCTATTATTTTTGATGTAGGTGTGGGCTCTCACATGACGTGAGAGTGATGACACCTTGGAGTGGATGCGTTCCGGACTTCATGGAAATCAAATTGGATGCATCACTTTCAAGGGAAGATTTGGTGGAGATGACCACCATGTTTTGGAGACAAGGAAAGTTACTTCTTCGGTTTTTGGTAACAATCCTTTACTCCCATTTATTGTTTACATGCTTTCCATATCATTGCTTATAGCATGTTTTGATGTTTTATAGCATGTTTTTGATGTCTATGGATTAGTATGTTCATTCCATGTTTATTAGATCCTTGACATACATATATAGTATTTGAGACACACATGCTTATATGAACCCATAATTAGTGTTCTCACTTTTGTTTGAGCTATAATGTACATCATGAATCTAATACATGTGAATTTACATAGTAATCATGTTTTAGTTTTATCATGATGACTTTTATATTTGTTTTGATGCTTCATGTTTTGAATATATGTTTAGATGTTTGTTTTCATTAAGACTAGTTATATACTTGTACATAGAGTGGGCTACAAATAAATCTATATATGTTGAGCTTGATTGCTTATTTGAACCCATTAGATGTGCTAGTATAGTCTAGTTTTGATGATTCATACATTTCAAACTTGTATTCCATTTTTGGATTTGTTTTATGATTGTGTGTTTCACTTCATGTATATGTTTGTATTGCCAAACTTTAAGATATACATGTATACCCCTTGAGTCATTTGCCTTTCATGCAAATCTATATTTGGACTCAATTGTGTTTAGGGATATGTATGTATACTTCATGTTTGACAATTCATACATATACCTTGAAATGAAATTTGTTGTGATGAAAATTTGGTTTTTCATGTTTCATGTATTTATGTTTAACTTCATGTATATGTCCATCTAGTTCAAACTAATCTTATACATATACATCCTTTTGAGCCACGTGCCTTAATGCATATATTTTGTGGACTCGTTATGTTTTGGATATGTATGTATACTATAGTTTGTATTAGACATACATATGCCTTGAAGATTAGATAGTTTTGATGATTTCGTGTTTTTTTAAGGAATAATTGAGCTTAATTGAACATGTTTTCATGATTATGATCTTCACATATTATTTGTACACTCATATCTATTGCTCATGTTTTGTTTCTCATGAGTTATGCTTTATTGGTTAGAGTGATGATTATCATGTGAATTTCAATTTTGTTTTATTCCTTACTTGAAGGATTTCGTGCTAGTTAACAAGTTTTCCATTTAACTAGTTGCGGTGTTCTTCATTTTGGTAGTGATTTTCAAACAAAACTACATTTTCAAATCTATCTTTGAAAACCCCTACCTTCCAAGGGCGGTAGGATGGGAGATCATGTTCATGTATGCCCTAAATTGAAAATCTTTAAAACTTGAATTATGATTGGGTGGTAGATAATATGATGTATACACTTGAACTTATTGTTATGTCAATTGGTATCATTGAACTCTTTCAATTGGTATCATTTTGATCTTCTTGTATACTCATATATGTTTTGTATGTATGTATGCTTTAAATTCCAAGTATATCAATTTCTATTGGTATCTATCTTTCATACATATATATGTTTGTGTTTATGCTAGTGCTTGAGTTTCAATTTTGTTTAAATTGATTACTTTTAAATTGTTATCAAGACTATGCATGTCTTTAGTTTGTTTTTCATAAAGGGGGAGAAAATTTGATTTTGTATTTCAATTGGTATTTGTACTCCCACTCTTTATGATTAAAAGTTGTTATTTTGAACATATGATATCAACATCAAATTTGTTTATATATTTTCAAAATGAAATATATTCTTACAATTGGTATCAAAATTTGTGTTTAGACATTCAAAATTTGTTATGTTGTTTTACAATTGGTAATTTGTTATGTTTAATTACAATTGGTATTTTCAAAATTTTGTTTAAAGAAAATATTCAAAGTTTTGATTTGTATTTCCTATATGCAAGGAGAGCTTAATATCTCTCTTACATATAGATTCATGTTGAGTATATTATAAATTGAGGAGCTTGACAACTCTTCTTTATATGATACACGTGTGTAGGGGGAGCTTCACATCTCCTCTTATGCATTACATAATATGTGTTATGTGAATTGGGGCTTGTCATCCCTTCTTCATGTAATGCATATGTGTAGGGAAGCTAACTTAGCGTCTTCCTCTTCATGAATGTATATAGCATATAACATATATTGATTCTTGTTTATTGGTATCAAGATGCTTCATTGACATATTTTTAATTGATATCATGTTTGTAGTCACCCCTTATTTATTTTGTTTTTTGTTTTAGACAAAAAGGGGGAGAACGTTGTCTTTTATTGTTTTGTTTGACATAAAGGGGAAGAAAGATTTTTACCCCTCGTTTTATTTATGGTTTTGATTACCCCTTTGTTGATGATTGACAAAAAGGGGGAGAAAGATTTATGAAGTTTTATATGCATGCTTATGTTTATGCATATATTATGTTTTAATCTCAAGAATCTCAAGAATATTAAGTTTAATTGATTTATAGAGTTTGCTTTGTAATTGGTATCTAGAGCTTATTTTGTTTTGAATATTCCATTTGATATCTAGAACCATTTATTGTTTATGCATATGCATGTTTCATGTTTAATATTCATTGCATATATTTATTGTTTATCCCTATGCATGAGTTAAGGGGGAGCTTCCTTGAAGCTTATCTTTAATCCATGCATATATAACTCCATGAGTTTTGTCATCATCAAAAAGGGGGAGATTGTTGGCCCAATGGCCTTCCACTCTAGTTTTGATGATGATCAACACTCATGTAGTTATGTTTACTAATATTCTAGTGCTTCTAAGTTTCAGATCATTAACAGGATATTAGGTTGGTGATTAGCTTCAACAAGATGATTAGAAGCTATTCATGATGATTCCGGTGCCAAAGCTTAAAGATCATACCTTTGCACTTGGAGAATCACGGAGTTTTGGAGCAAGTCTACTTGAAGATGAAGATCGTCAAGAAGATTTAGGTATCCTAGTTTAGATTATGAGTTTTAGATCCATTTGTAAAGCTTAGTATAGTTGATATGCTCAAGTGCACAAACACACACGTTTTATGTTTTGATATTTGGTTTTCATGAATAGTTTGATCAAAACAAGTTTTCATGATTTATATGTATAGTAGATGTTTTCTATTTATACATACATGCTTAACTTATAGACAAACTTATTTTGACGTTTCTATTCATGTTTTGGAAAAATCAAAGTTTGATAAAAATACAAGTTTTGTTTATGATAAAATTGGCAAGACACAAAAATGAATTGATATGATTGATATATGTCTTGAAATTTTTATCACAAGTTTGGTTATCAAAGTAAAATGATAAAATAAGTTTTAGAAAGACATGTTTTTAGAAAAACAGTTTTTATTGTGATTAAAACTATTTTTTAGATTTACTGTGAATTTATGGGATTTTTATTGAGTGAAAAGACCTATTTTCAAATCCCGTATCTGTGCAGATCTGCACTGTGCCTGCCAGGCCAGTTCGGTCGACCGGACCGGTCGACCGCACCAAGTGGCCGGTCGACCGGGTCGGTCGACCGATGTGCACAGACGTGCACGCTGGCTACACATTGTAGTCGGTCGACCGGACCGGTCGACCGAGTTGAGAGTTCAACTCTCAGGATGTTTCGGTCGACCGGGCCGGTCGACCGCTAGTGCCCAACGGTCACTTTTCTGACCGTTGGCGGTCGACCAGGCCGGTCGACCGACGCCTGTCAGAGCTGCCAGCTCAGCTCTAACGGCTAGTTTTCTGTTTGGCCTATATAAACTCCATCTCTTTGGGGATTTTGGCCAAGTTTTTTAAGGAGAAAAATTTCTGGTTTCTAGAGGTTTTAAAACAAGTTTTCAAAAGTGTTTGGGGCTTTAATTCTTCAATCTTTATTGTTTTAGGTTTTTGAAAAAATCAAAGAAAAGAATATTTTGGGAGATTTGTCTTGATTTTCATTCTATATCTTTTGGAAGGATTTTCCCAAGTGATTTTCTTTGTTGCTAGTTTTCCAAACACCTAGTTTTCCACACTTGAGCTATCTTCTATCCTAAACTATTAGGATCTTGTTTTTGTGGAAAAAGATAAGAGAAAAAGAAAGAGAAGAGTTTGAGGTTGTTTGTTGTAAACCTCTTTGTTGTAAACACCCTTTTATTTGTGAATCCCTCTTCGGTAGAGGTGATCGGGTGATTGAGTTGTATCCCTCAAGTGTGAGGTGATAGTGTTGGTTGTGAGCCTCTTCGGTAGAGGTGTTGTGGATTGTGGTTGTTGTAGCCTCGGTGGCTTTGTAAGTTGAGAGAGGAGTTAGGTACTCCTTATAGTGGATTGGGAAATCCTACACGGTGGTGTAGGCGGGGATGTAGAGCAAGGTGCTCGAACCTCGAAACAAATCTTGGTGTTTGCGTTTTGATCCATTGTCTCTCTAACTCTCTCTCTTATAATTGTGCAAAGCATCATACTCATCATCATATCATACTTGCTTGTGTTGAGCATTGATTCATTCATATCATATATTGCTTGTGTTGTGCCTTGCATTTCTTATTGTCATATCTATTATATGCTTGGCTTGATTGTGTGTATTTCATATTGCTTGGATTGCTTGTGTGTGTGTGCCTAACTTATACTCATCCAACAAGAGCTTCACATAGCACCTCAACCCATTTCAAGGGGAATCAAGGGGAGTTAGTCCAGAGCCTCGCAAGGGGAATTCGGCTACACTTGTTGTATTGTATTAGTTTGTGCATAATTTGCATTAGCTTCCGCATTTAGCGCACTTAGTTTGCATTAAGTTTCTTAGATTAGCAATTACACCTATTCACCCCCCCTCTAGGTGTTTTTCACCATCCTCTTTTCCCAGTCAATTGGTTCTTCTAATGGTTGTTCGGGAGGAGTATATGAAGTTGGATGTTGATAAGGTGGTTGACTATATGACTCAGGAGAGTTGTGTCCCCACTGACTCTGTAAAGAGTGGTGATCATTCCAGTCTTGTTCATAGTATTGGGACTGAGGCACATATTGAGTCGGATAGAACCAATCTGACATACTTGGTTGGTTAGAGTTATAATATGCCAGGTTGGTAATATCTGAGTCAAAAGAGGTCAGAGTGAGGTATGGATCACTATATGCTTTGTAATAATCATAATTGTAATCCATAACACAATGATGTCAGAAAAAATAAGCAAACAAACAATCAAACAAAGAAAAAGAAAATTTTAAAAACAAGCCTATACTAGGGTTGACCTAGACCTAGATGACTCCTAACTGGTTAGACTGTCCACGGGGGTATACTATAGAAATCTGACTATGAGTTAATAGGCCAGGTAGGGGCAAGACCAGTGGAGGTATTCGTGCCAGAGCAACAAGCCTAATTATGCCAAACCACTATTCTTTGAGATTTAGCCTCTCAATCCCCAACCTTTGACACCGATTTGTTAAGAGTCAAACTCTAACAACTTTCCCCTTAAGTCAATCTCTTAAATGAGTCTGAGATGTCTCCAGGGGCCAACATCTAGCAAGTTTTATTTAGGCTTGGGTTGTGTGAGTGGGGAGGTGATTTTTTGACTAAGGGAGGGTAATGACTTCCCCACCTTATGTTTTATTGGGATATGCCCTTAAGTTCAATTTGTGCAAGTGTGGAATATAGATAAGAATGAACACACAAAGCGAGTAAATCACCCACGTGTTTGTCCTAAGGTATATGCAATGAATATGTACACCCCCGTCGAGATCACAACAACACAAGAACAAAATACAGTATATTGGAATTGAAATTGACACGTGCCTAAATGCAAATGTCTATACTGATTTAAAGCATCCAATTTTCGTATTTTAATTCTTAATTAATGCACTAGTACTCAAAATAGAAAACTAGTAGCAGAATATACAGATATATGCAATTGAAGATACCCCCTGAAAAAGAAGCGGGCAACAACTCCCTGCTTTCTTGAGCAAGGAGAAACAGGGGATTGTGAGCTTCTGCTGTTGTTAGATTCTGAAAATTGTTACCTGTACTCAGAAAAAAAGAAGAAAAGTTAATAAAAATATGAAATCAAATTGTTCCCATTCTCGACAACGGCGCCAAAATTTGATCGAGGGGGACCGTGCACGAAAAGTGTGTGTTTTGAAATCACGAGTTAAAAGTGCGTGCTTTGGCTTCCTCGATACTTCCGTTATAGCATGTTGGCTAAACGGGTCGAATCAACAGGGACGGGAAGCGTTAGAAGCTTTACTGGTCGATTCACGTATATGTTAAGTATTCTTCAATGTTTTAAAGAATCAAAGAAAAGGAAACTAAAAATGGAAAGAGAATGACACTATGGAAACAAAGAAGAGGAACATAGAAGAATGGTATTTGTGATTTTTGGTATTATTCCTAAAACAAAATAAAATGGAAGAAAACTCATGGCTACTAACTACTAATGGCTCTACTAACATGCTAACCTCTTAGTGATAGTTGCCTCACATATATCATTGGCTATCACTAGTCCTTGATTCAAGAGCTTTATAAAGCATGGCTCATAAGATCACTTTTACATCCAAACTCATAAGATCACTTCTACATCTAAACTCAACAAACAAATGCAAACTACACTTAAACCATCAAAACTAACTAGAGCAAGCATGAAATAAAGTAATGATAACTTGTTAGAGTATTAGAATCTATCATCATGAGCCATCAATGGCTCTTGCAAGAGCAAGGTCAAGTACAGGCTATCAGATTCATGTGGATTATCAAGTAAGAAGTTATAATTAGTGGTTAGTAGTTAGTTACCATGAGAAAAAAATTAGCTAAACGTGTAAAAGGAGTTGAAAAGAAGAAAAACAAATAGAGATAAAGAGAGAACCTTTCATAGAGTGTCACCCTCCATTACAAACACTATTTCTTTCATGCTATGTACCACTCTCTTTCCTATTACATAATCTACAAGAAATAAAAAATACAAAAGAGGAAGAAGAAGAACAACTAACCTAAACTAAAGAGAGAAAACTACCCTAAAGAGAAGAAAAATCACACCAAAAACTTTCCTTTCCCTGCTCTGGAGAATACCGGGCTTTTATAGGCAAAATCAGTGGTACAAGAGGGCCATATTGGTCATACGGGGCCACGCGTCGAAGTACAACGCGTGGTTTCACGACATGGCCGCGAAAACATGGCCATGGCTGCGTTTCCGTAGCCATGCCGTGACCGCTCGCGCAGTGCCGCAGCGTGGGCCTTGTACCTACAGTATAGGTTATGTTCTAGTCTCTTGTTTCTTATTTTCTGTTCCCTGCAGCAGCAAAATGGGCTTCCAAAGTCAATGTCTCTATTAGGATATAAAAATCACCAAATAAATGGGATTTTTGATCTTCTTCTTCATCCCATACCATGAACCTAGGAATACATAAGAAAATCATTATTTAGCAGAATTTCATAAAGAATAAGTGTGAAAGTGTGATATGAAATATACAATATTGGAGACTAATCAATTAGTATGCATTTTTTTCAAAGTGTAGCATGGAGAATTTCTTGTGTTGTCAGCTCATACATTATAACTTAAGTCTTTTTTATTATTTTATAATAATTTTGGCTTAAGTAACGATGAAGGGTTACATATTTTTCTTTAAGTGGACTAGACCCCTTATATCCATCAACAAAATCCTTATCGAGTCTAGGTGTACTAAATGGGATTAAATTGCTCATAATTGCATTTATCTAATAAATTTTTTTCCTCACGCTCTTCTACACAAGTCCAACACCCATGGACCCTCTAAATGATACCAATTTTTTTAATGATGGGGACCCATGTGTATTGCTATGTGTAGAAAGTGTGTAGATTATAAGCATATATATATAAAGTATTCCTTCTGAGTAATTTACAATATTATACCCCCATATTCTAGAGTAAGTTTTATGGGTAGCCACCATCCATCTTCTTTTGCTTTAATCCATGCAATGGCAATAATATAACTCTCTCCTAATTAGACTTTGTTGAATTTCTTGTTATATATTTAATCTTGAGTACCTAGAAGCTCTTCGTCTCTCTTGTAGAAAAGAATTAAAGGTTTACAATTCACTATTGAAAATGATTTTGACTTGGCTAGGAGGCGGAAGTGTTGATGATCTATCATCAATCAAATAACAGAGAAACACCGAGTTAAATCTCAGCAGCGGAAGCGGAAGCGTATAAGATTTACCACTAGCAAGCAATTGAAACTAAATCACCACACAATCAAAAAACACCAGATTTCACGTGGTTCGACAATGTGTCTACGTCCACGGGAAGGAGAGGAGAAATCTGTATTAAAAATAGAGAAGAAAATATAAGAGTTACAAGAAGATTACTCTCCTAATTCTCAATGGTGGAAAGCTGAAATTCTCTTGAATTCTTGATACACCTGTTGACACTCTAAAAAAGACAAGATTCCTGACTGGCCTGAACAATGTCTAACTTGTTGACATTTACAAAAGACAAGTGGTAGACAAGCTGACGACCAGTTTTTACCCATCTCCGAGGGACAAATCAACGACTTGGACTCTATTGATCCAGTGAAGCAGACAGTGAGCCCAATTGTCTTTGAAGAGAGCTAAGCAGGTCTAAGATGCTATGTTAGCTCAACACTTAGCATCACATGAGCCTGAAGGGATAGCCTCACCTGAGAGGCTAAGTTTGTCCAACTTCGCCTTGAAGCCGTTCAAAGCTCTATCAGGGAGCTAACTTACAGCTTCGCCTGAAGTGCTCAGTTAACTCCGCAGAGAGTTAGCTTCGCTCGAAGCCACACGCAACCGCTCAGAAAGATGGTCGGTAGCTTCGCCACAGATGTTTATCCAGCTCTGCTGAAGAGCTTTCTTCTGACTTCGCCAGACGCTCCTTCTAGCTTCGCTGTGAGCTCGACGTGGCAGCTCCGCTGCGGGTCTTTTATGGTCACCTTTGACCAATTAAATCTTCAGATGAGATCAAATCTATTCAAGACAAATCTAATCGAGATCAAATCTGAGATCAAATTTGGCAATTGTTTACCATAATCTCTTGACTCTCCTAAAACTAGTAAGAAGATCAGGGAAGATCTTTCAGTTATTTGGAAAGAATCAAAACAGATCAGTTGATCGACACTACCTGCTATTCCTAGCTTCGTAGAAGCTGATTCTAGCCTCGCGGCAAGGCTGCTTTCCAGATTTAAATAGATTGACTCAATCTATTTTCAGACTTTCAAGAGACAATTATACCCCTACTCTCCCTATAAATAGCCCACCAGGGGTACACAGAGACACACACGTGCACAGGCAAAAGAGACACAGAGAGAGACGGCTAAACAGAGATCTATTCTCTTACTTCTAAGAATTCAGAGAATTCAGAGAACTGCTTCTCTAATCAGGGTGCTGATACCCTAAGATCTTCCTCTCTCTCAAGAAATCTCCGGAACCAGGCGAGAAGGAATTCTCAAGTGGAGGCGGTTTCGAGAAATAACAAGAGGGTTCTACCAACCTTCTGTTCTCCGATTTCCCAAACTAGGCGAGAAGGGAATCCCATCGATCGCATCGTCAAAGGGATAAAGTGGTCGCGCGCTGACCAGACTCCTATCGGCACACTTCTCCAGAATCTCAGAGGAGATCTACTTGTAATCTTTTTAGAATACTTGTAATTTAGCTCATCGACCCCCTTTTTTTGTAAGTTTTCCCCTTTGCAAAATCAATGGAAAATAAGATGGCACTCCACTGGGGAAGGATTTCTCCACTGTTGAGAATCAAGTGTCGCAATGCGACAAACAGACCTTCAGGACTTCTTCTGAATTCAAGGAAGCTGGTATGACCAGAGCTCCTCTGGCTAAATCTTCGAAGCAAGTCTCTGTGGAAACAGATAGGGCTCCCTGCGAGCCTACCACGGTCCTCTGGCGCAACAAGGAAGCAGGCCCGCAATACAAAAGTAGAAATCTTGAACCTGTTACCTTCGAAAACCTAGTCATTCATTTCGACCAAGGAAAATTTGAAGAACTCCTCTCTGGGGGTGGTTCAATGCTCCGTGCACGAAAGCATAGAAAGGTCTCCATGGCCAAGGTTTCGGAGCAGAAACCGGAAGCAGAATCCTTCCAACACCTCCCAGCCTCGCGTGTGGCTAGTCAAGTTCCCTGCGAACCTAAGTCTCCTCTTTCAAAGCAGATGTGGAGGCCAAATTAGAAGGCTCTGTATGAAGTTTCAGGCATAGCTACGCCACAAGTTCATCCCTCTCATAAAGAAAAGGCAAGATGTCTGCCTGCTTCAACGAGACTATCAGCCGCGAGGTTACAACGGCGATGATGCCTTCGCCTAATTCAGGAGCAGTAACTCCTCGCGCCAGCCTCGTTCTTATGAGCGACGCTGCCGATGGTGTGCCAACCACAGTACCTCAGGTTACGCATGGAGTTCGCAGCCATGAAGTTGGAACCAAAGCACCACAGTGTGCTAAACTCGCTCTTTGCAGCGAAGCTAAGGGATTGCCCCTAAGTGCTGATAGCGGTGCTTATGCAGCTTCAGCGCCCAAGGGCATTTCCAAATCTTTTAGCCGCAAATTTAGAGCTAAGGCACTATCTAGGGCTAATCACCTTCGCAGCAACATAGCGGATAAAGCATCACAGTGTGTTTCGCTCCCCAGTTCATCAAGCGCTAAGCTCGCCCTTCGCAGCGGAGCTAAGGGATCGTCCTTAAGTGTTGACAGCGGTGCTAATGCAGCTTCAGCACCAAAGGACATTCCCAAGATTCTTAACCGCGAAGCTAGAGCTAAAGCACTATTCAGTGCTAACTACCTCTGCAGTGAGGAAAAGAGCAGGGCATCACCCTATCCGCGATCCAACAGAGCCTCTTTAGGCCCAACTGGGTCTGACTTGCGGGAATTCTTGACAAGCAAACGGAAGTCAAAATCTTTTCAAACTTCTCCCTCCTGTTGTCAACAAGTGGGATGTCAGTCGGTGACACTCTACTCGGTCCATTGCCGGCTAGGACTAATCCCCGCCACTCTTCCAGGCCGACGATCAGTTTTTGATCGACTGTCGGTGCAAGCTCCAGTGAAACATCGCAAAAGGAGCATATCACGGGATCTACCCTCTGCATCCATTAACATGATCGAAAGAGGACGAGAGCTGCGCAGGGGCAGACGAGCGTGCCATGCCACTCCCTCCAGTTCTCCAGATCCGGATTATAGCCAAGGCCTCGGCGAAGTCTTGGTACATGAAGAAGGTGTCTTTAAGAACACCAGATCTAGGGTTGCAATATCCTACAGTTATGAACAGCCATCTTCCTAAACTGCAGTAACCTCACCATAACCAATGAAAGGATTAGTCCAATGGTCTGATGAAGAGGACGAAGACAGTGGGTATGCCTCTTCGGCAACAGTCAGCTCAGTGCGAACGGATAGAGTATCAGTGAATATGGCTGATAACGGTAATGATGACCTTCATCGACTGTTGGAAGCTCAGGAGCAAACTTCCAAGACCCAGCAAGAAGCTTTGGACAACTTTCAACAGATGCTCGCTCAACTCCTCAATAACCGGAATAATAATGATACCGGGAGTAACCATGATGAGGAAGAACATCTTAGCAATGAACAGCCAAGGACGGAGAAGTCAAAGGAGAGTTCTTCTTTGGACGCTGAAGTTCTTAAAGGCATCCAAGCTCAAATCGCATCCCTAACTCTGAGGGATGAACTAAAGAAAGTAGGGGCAATCCATCCTTACCCGCTGGAATGGGATTCAGTACCATACCCACCAAAGTTCAAACCACCAACGTTACATACGTATGATGGTAAGAGCTCGCCAAACCAGCACATCTACTATTTCCGGTTTCAGACCGGTAATGTTATAGACAATGATGCTATCATGGCTAGGTAATTCATTGGCACCTTAAAGGGGTAGCATTCGACTGGTTCCAAAGTCTCCCTCCGGGCTCTGTCAATTTCTGGATCGACCTGAAAACCCGATTTCTTTCTCGTTTCTATGAGGATGATACCGAGGTAACCATGGATAAACTACTCTCTACCGTACAGAAGAAGGGCAAATCTATCCGTGACTACATCGAGCGGTTCAGAAACTTGTCTCTGATGTGCCCAGCAGGGATGCCATTACTCATGCTCTTACAGACGTGCAAGCACAACTTCTTAGACCAAGTAGAAATTCGCATGGGGGCTATCAAAGCCCATACCTGAAAAGAACTGGTCGAGCAAGCTGAGATAGCCGAAAAGTCGGCTAAAAAGTTCTAACCATCCACCCCTAAAGGCAAATGGGGTATGAATAATAAAGGACGTGGCGACATGACACAGTCTTCTCAAGCCAAAGGGAAAGAGACTATGTCCGTAGAATTGTCAGGGGATGTTCAGTCGAAGGCCAAGAAGAGCGGCTTCAATAATCAGGAGTCTAAGTTTCCTCCGAAACAATACTCCTTCAAAGACGATCAGGTGGTCATAATATTCCATTTACTCCACAAAGGGAATAAATTGAAGCTGTCGAATGCTCGACGTCCCAATGAAATAGGACGCACGAACGATCCCAAATACTGTCTCTTTCATAGGATGATTCATCATCCTACCGACAAGTGTTTTGTCCTCAAGGACAGAATTCAAGCTTTGGTCGACACCGGAGTCCTGACGTTGAAGTCAGAGCAAAAGAAAGTCACAGAAAACATGGTGACCCTTGAGTTCGGTAAAATCCCAAAGGTCACAGTTCCTGACGGGACTTATCCAATCCCTGCACCACGGCTGGAAGTCAAAAATCCTGCAGCTAAAACTCAAGATAATAAGGGTCTTGTTCCCTTGACACTGGAGACAGGAAAAATTATGTGGATACACCCAGACCTTGTCCAAGATGAACAATGGGATTCAAAGAAGTCCAAGTCGAAGGGCAAATCTTGCAATGTCATCTCCATCCTGCCAGACGATGACAATCTTACATCAACTTCTCTCAGCGATTCTGAAGGAGAAAAGCACGCTTGCACAACGCGAGCTGATGTACCTCAGCCAACAGGTACTCAATCCGAAAAAGCATACTTAAAACAGTATGAGAAAGCTACTGACGAGACACAACAGCAGACGACGTCAGCACAAGTACCAGCACCCGCTTCAGTTCCAACCAAGGGAAAGGAGAAGCCAAGGGAAGTCCTGTTCGACCATGTCCTGAAGAAACCTTCTGGCCCATGGCTTGACACGCCCTTTCATTTTGATATATTGGCCCAGCTGGCTAATATCCCGGCTCGTATTACCATACACGAGCTCCTTCGTCTCTCAAAAGAGACAAGAGAAGAACTCAGAGATGCACTGGCTAATTCAGAATCATTCCTGACGTATATGCCAGAAATCCCTAAAGATTATGCTCAGTCTTCTTGCCCTGAATGCCATCATGTACAATCAAAGGTACCTGCTATTACCTTCACAGCGGAAGATATGCTTCTCAAGGATAACAAGCACGATCGACCTTTGTACTACACCGGATACATTGGTTCAACATGCATTGAAAGGGTACAGGTTGATCCGGGGTCTGCACTCAGCATTATCCCCAAAAGACTCCTCTACTTTCTCAGTATACCACTATATAGGTTGTCCGCAACCACTATAATAATATACGATTTTAATGCCGGAAGTAGTCATCCACTTGAGAAAATTCGACTCCGTTGCCGAATCGGGAGCCTGAAGTCAGAAGTGACGTGCTATGTCATTGACGCTGACACGTCATACAACTTGCTACTAGGACGATCGTGGATCCACGCCAACTGGATCGTTCCCTCCACTCTGCACCAGTGCTTCAAATATATTGAAGATAATGCAACAGTACGAACTGTCTTCGCTGAGAAGCAACCATTCAAAGGGGTGAAAAATTACTTTACTGACGCTCTCCTGTATCAAGAGACTGGTGAAACATCGAAAGAATCATTGCCGGACGATGATGATAGTGGCAATGAGGCGGATTCAGAATCTGAAGTAGACATGCCAGCCATTTTGTTTGGTGAACCAATTATAGCATGTCTTAATAATCCCCAAGTAACACCCCTCCTGAAGATGAGGGCGAATGGGTAATTAATGATAATATTTCCTTTGATTATCCTGTGAGTGTTGGATTGTTTGAATCCATTACGGATAGCTCTATGCACATGCCTTTACATAAACTAAGTGCATCTGGTACACCCATGGAATCTATAGAAGGGGCCGTTTTAGTGATCCCTCCATCCAAAGAAGGTCAGTTGCCAATAATATTCGGTAAAGCCCAACCACGAGGGTCCACAGCCACAGATTCAAGTTCAGACTCAAACACCCCACAATTTTTCCATTATGCGCGACCAGCGCACCATATGATGAAGAAAATGGGGTACAACCTGAAGCATGGGAAGGGCTTGAATTTCGGAAAAGGAAGACGTAGTTTGCTGCGCAACTTTGTGCCGAGAGGGAAACCTGCAAATTACTATGATAACACACGCAGGGGGTTGGGATATGTTACACCCACACCACCAGCAATGGTGCAGTCCAAGGATAACAAACCGATCCCATCATATTCTGCCTCTTCCTCCGAGTGGGACTCAGATGTCAGTGTGGGAATGATGTTCAAAAATCTTACCGTTAATATGACTTCAAGCAGTCAATTGGAGCCAGCGGAAGCTACTGACGAGGAACCATGGGCTCAGCAATTAGACCTCCAATGGGAAAAGCGATTTGAACAGCGGGAACCACCTACTGAAGATAAGGTAATCCAGGTCAACTTGGGTAGTCAAGATCACCCTAAACCCATCTTTATAAGTGAAAGCTTATCACTTATGGAAAAAGAAGAATTAATAATACTCATAAAGGAGTATATAGATGTTTTTGCATGGAACTACGAGGACATACCCGGACTTGACCCACAAGTAGCCATGCATCATCTGAATATCAAACCTGACGCCAAGCCAGTCAAGCAGCAACAACGTCGGTTTCGCCCGAACATTATGGAAGCTATTGAAGTCGAAATTTATAAGCTCATTGCATGTGGCTTCATACGGGAGGAACAACATCCAGATTGGGTTGCTAATATCGTTCCCGTCCTTAAGAAGAATGGGAAAATACGAATCTGCATCGATTACCGTGATCTCAATACAGCTTGTCCTAAAGACGAATTCCCACTGCCCATCACTGATGTCATGATTGATAATACCTGTGGATTCGAAAGAATGTCTTTCATGGACGGCTTTTCAGGGTACAAGCAGATTAAGATGTATCCCGACGACGAGAAGCGTACTTCATTCTGGACACCATTGGGGGTATACTGTTACACTGTAATGCCCTTCGGACTAAAGAACGCCGGAGCAACCTATCAGCGGGCAATGAATACAATCTTCCGCAATCATCTCTGAAAAACGGTAGAATGTTATGTCAACGACATTGCTGTCAAAAGCCGCAATAAGAATGACCATCTTTGTGACTTGAGAACAATGTTCGACATAATGCAGGCTCATCAGCTGAAGATGAATCCGACAAAATCCTTCTTGGGAGTTTCGAGTGGCAAGTTCCTTCGATTTATTGTTACATCAAAAGGAATTCATCTTGACCCAGATAAAGTCAGCCATTCAGAGCATGCATCCACCTAGGAATCTCAAAGAGCTTTGAGGCTTGCAAGGTAGACTGGCTTATATTAGAAGATTCATCGCAAATCTCTCAGGCCGCTGTCAACCGTTCACCCGACTCATGAAAAAGGGTGTTTCCTTTGTATGGGATCAAGCTTGTCAGGAAGATTACGAGGATTTCAAGAGATATCTCACAAAATCTCCCGTCCTAGTGGCTCCCACATCAGGGAAACCGATCTTGCTTTATGTGAAAGCTATGGACCAATCTCTTGGTGCCTTGCTTGCTCAAAAAGACGACAATGGTCACGAACAGGCCATTTATTATCTGAGCAGGACTCTGATAGGGGCGGAATCTCGCTATAATCCTATTGAGAAGGAGTGCTTAGCTCTTGTCTTTGCCGTTCAGAAGACACGACATTATTTGGTCGGCCAAACCATACATGTCATTTTCAGAGTGAATCCTTTGCGTCTCCTCATGATGAAGCCTGAATCATTGAATTCAAGATTAGCTAAGTGGGCGCTTCTCTTGTCCCAATACGACATGCTCTTTATCTCTCAAAAAGTGGTTAAAGGCCAGGCACTTGCAGAGTTCTTGGCTGCTCATCTAGTTCCGGAATACTCTAAACTTCATGAAGATATTCCAGATGAAGTCTTCGAATCTAATGTAACTTCAGAGGATGAAGTTTGGCAGATGTTCTTTGATGGAGCATCACGAATAGGCCCTAAAGGCGGGATCATTGCCGGCGTGGGGGTTGTGTTTATCTCTCCACAGAATCATGTCCTTCCTAGAGCATTCTCTCTGACGGAATCATGCTCCAACAATGTAGAGGAATACAATGCTCTACTTATTGGTCTTCAGCTCGCCCACGGAATGGGGGTACGCTACCTTGAAGCTTACGGCGATTCAAAATTGATTATCAATCAGGTTAAAGATGAATATGAGGTCCGTCACGAGGATTTGGTGCCTTATTATCACTTAGTCATCGAAATGGCTAATCTGTTTGATGGCTTTTACAACGGGCACGTATCTCGATCTCAGAATACTAAGGCGGATGCTTTAGCAACAACACTAGTCTTGCCAGTCAACACCGAGTATCACCTTACGGTGGCGACTCGACATCTTGTCTGTTCTAAACATATGTTAGGAACCAGAGAGGTCTATAATATCTCAACGGATATTGAGCCGAGAGATTGGCGATTTTCTTTCATCGACTATGCTCTACATGGTTTGCTGCCAGACAATCCTAAAGAAGCGGCATCTATTAGACGAAGGTCTCTCCGTTTTTACTATGATCCAACCCTGAAGACACTTTACCGTCGTTCATATGACGGTGTCCTCCTCCGTTGCCTTTCTAATTCAGAGGCGCAGGAAGTGCTTAAAGAAGCACACGATGGCATATGCGGAGCTCATCAGCCAGGTCCAAAACTTAAAGACGGATTGCATAGACTTGGATATTATTGGCCAACCATGATAGCCGATGCCATCTAATATGCACAAAGGTGTAAAGCATGCCAAATTCATGCAGACTTCATACACCAGCCTCTGGAGTTGCTCCACCCAACTGTTGTTTCATGGCCATTTGAAGCATGGGGAATCGATGTCGTAAGGCCAATCAGCCCCTCTTCGACAAAAGGACACCGGTTTATCCTGGCGATAACCGATTACTTTTCAAAGTGGGCAGAAGCCATACCACTGGTTGAAGTCAAAACTTCCAACGTGGTTAATTTCATCAAACACCATGTCATCCATCGATTTGGCGTCCCTAGGCGAATCATCCATGATAACGGTCCCCAATTCATAAACCAGGTATTCTATCGGTTCTGTGATAAATACCGAATTCAGAATGCGGCTTCAACTGCTTATAATCCCGCCGCTAATGGTTTGGCGGAAGCATTCAACAAGACAATCATTAAGTTACTCAAAAAGTTTGTCTTCTCGAATAAGCGAGATTGGAATGAGAAACTTAGTGAATGTCTTTGGGCCCATCGGACCACGTTCAGACCCCGACGGGCAATATGCCTTTTTCCCTGGTGTACGGGTGTGAAGCAGTCATACCGTTGGAAATTCAGATGCCGTCATTACGAGTCGCTCTGATCACTAAGATCACATCAGAGGACAATGATCGATTGCGTCTTCAAGAGGTCGAAGCCTTAGATGAGAGGCGGTTACAAGGTCAGCAGCACATTGAGTTGTATCAAGCTCGGATCTCAAAAGCCTTCAATAAGAAGGTCAAACAAAGAGTCTTCCAGAAAGGAGATTTGGTTTTAGCCGTCAGACGACCAATGATCATGACTCACAAAACCAAAGGCAAATTTCAGCCCAAATGGGAGGGACCGTTTGTAATTGAAACAGTCTATTCAAATGGAGCATATCGCCTTATGAATTCAGATGGTGATTTACTCATGATGCCGATCAATGGCAAGTTCTTAAAGAAGTATTCTTGATAACGATCCTTCTCATGATCAAGTTAATATTACACCTCTGATCAAGACCTTCAAATCCAAGATACGCAGAAGAAGTGCCCCTCTCTTCCTCCAAATGAGATCATATAACCATGAACCAGTAGGAAGCTGATCATACACTGGTTGTCTCAAAGAAGAATCAAGGTTACACATGCATTAACCAAATGATCCAACACCTTTAACGGTTAAGGATAGAGGAAAATGTTGGCCTTTAAGCCCAACATAAGTCCTCGACAACTCATCATGCTGAGGGGAATAGCATGGCTAGCCCAACTCAAACGGTAGTTGGTAAAGACATATCAAACCCGTAGACAGTTGAGGATTTGCTAAAAATCCTAAGGGACCTGCTCCCATTTGATTCCTTCTCCAAAATCACTTACAAATTCTCATCCATAGAATGGTAAGACCACAAATAAAGAACGACCGATCCACTCGAATTACTGCTATGTTCAAACACCTCTAATAGTAAATGAATCTCTCGGTCAAGTTAATACTACACTTTTGACCAAAATCGCTCATACCACAAATCCATTTCGCTGTTAAGTTAACATTAAACCTATGACAGTGATCTCCTCGTTTTTCTCAGTGAGAACGAGACCTTTTCATGCTGCGTTTAACACTACACCTCTGGCATCCATTTCGCTGTTAAGTTAACATTAAACCTATGACAGTGATCTCCTCGTTTTTCTCACTGAGAACGAGACCTTTTCATGCTACGTTTAGCACTACACCTCTGGCAACCATTTCGCTGTTAAGTTAACATTAAACCTATGACAGTGATCTCCTCGTTTTTCTCAGTGAGAACGAGACCATTTCATGCTTTGTTTAACACTACACCTCTGGCATCAATTTCACTGTTAAGTTAACATTAAACCTATGACAGTGATCTCCTCATTTTTCTCAGTGAGAACGAGACCTTTTCATGCTATGTTTAACACTACACCTATGACATCCATTTCACTGTTAAGTTAACATTAAACCTATGACAGTGATCTCCTCATTTTTCTCAGTGAGAACGAGACCTTTTCATGCTATGTTTAACATTACACCTCTGGCATATCTTTTGTCAGGTTAACATATACACCTCTGACAAATTGCTTTCCGAATTCCTACGAAGTTCTTTTTGTCACGTTAACATTACACCTCTGACATATGAGCTTTTATGGGATTCACTTCCTAGCTCCCCAGCAAGTTTCTGAGTCCCACTCAGTCTTTAGTGGACTTCTTGTTGGCCCAAGAGGTTACACTCTCCAATTGTTTTATGTTTTGATGATGACAAACCAAATAAGAGCTATTTGGTACTAATGAATTTGCTTAAGATAAGTTTCAGGATAAGTACCATGTTTGGAGGGCATTGCTTGCTATTGCAACAACTTCTAGGTTCATAAAGCTATGAAGGCATATTGCACATCAAGGAAGGATCATAGAAGAAGAAGGCTCTAGCAAGGAAAGCATGGCTCAAAGACTTGAAGATTGCTCAAGAAGTCTTTAATTATTTTGTTTTTAGTTTTATAGTTTGTTAAAGAATAAGTGGATAGGTTTGAAGCTCTATCACACACGTTTTTACGCACATACTTAATCCAAAATAATTTCTTATAATTTATACAAAAATATTTTGCATACAAGATTTTGCCTACAGATATATATTTATGTTTTATGCTAATCCCTGTTCAAAAGTATTTTTGTCAAAATCAAAATCCCTTTTGATTTTCTATCCAAAACCTGGTTTTTGACCTGAACCAGTCGACCGGACAGTCGACCGGACCTATGACAGGTTTGGCCGGTCGACCGGCCCAGTCGACTGTAGCTCTGGGTGTACATGTATCAGTGTGCACGTTTTTGCGGTCGACCGCACGGTCGACCGACTGTAACTCAGTCTGCTCTCGGATAGATTGGGTCGACCGGGCGGTCGACCGTTGGCCTGCAACGGTCATAATTTTGAACGTTGCGGTCGACCGGCCAGTCGACCGAACTATCCGTTGAACAGTAACGGGCAGTTTTTAATGAGCTGTTTTATTTTGTCTTCTTGTGTTTAAAATTGGTTTAAGGGATATATTTCAAACCTAATACTCTCTGATTAATCCTAATTATGTTTTATCCCTTAACCCTAGCCCTCTCCTATAAATAGGGGTGTTTGGGGAGAGTTTGTTCACAACAATTTTTGCAAGAAAAATTCAAAAGTTTAAGGCTTTCAAAAGAGATTTGTTTCTTGATTTTTGTGCTGAAATTCTCTCTCATTTTCTGAAGTGATTTTTCAAATACTCTCTGATTTAATTTTCTTTCTTCACTTACAACAGAGCTTCATTCCTACTCATTGTTCTCTAAGGACCTTTTGTAAGGGAAGAGACATTTGAAAGAGAGAGTTTGTGGTCTTTTGACTACTCAGAGATTGCTTGTAATCGAGATTGTGGAGTTGGGTACTCCGGTGTAATTGTGATTTCCTTGAGATAGTGGAAGTAGCTAGAATCCTTCTGGGGAAGGCGGGGAGTAGAACTGGGTGCTCGAACCTCGATAACATATCCTTGTGTTTGCGATTGGTTTATATTCTTGCACTCATTACTTGCTTATCATCATTATTGCTATATTTACTTGCTTTCATTCATCTTGTGAATCTTGTGTGGTGATTGTTACATCTTAATTTTTAAATTTGTCCATTGATTAGCATTATCACCTATTCACCCCCCCTCTAGGTGATTTTCAATTGGTATCAGAGCTTGGACTCTAGGTTTTAACATCCATAGAGAGATCCTTAAAATTTGCTAATCAACACTCTCATTCATACATTCATACACTAGTAAACATGGCCGATAACATTAAAACCCCTCCTAAATTTGATGGACTTAATTTCCCTATTTGGAAGGTTAGGATGACTATATTTTTGCAATCTTTGGGTAGCTTAGTGGCCAAGTCCTTGACCAAACCCTATGTAGCACCCGATGGTGATGAGAGCACTTGGACCGACTTCAACTTTAGAGAATATGAGGCTAACTCCAAGGCCCAAAACTCCCTATTAACCGCCTTGAATGAGGATGACCTTACACGGGTAATTCATTGCCAATCCGCCTATGAGATTTGGCAACACTTATTGGTCACACACGAAGGGACTTCACAAGTCAAGAGAGCTAAGATAGATCTCTTGAGGTCCCAATATGAGTCATTTAAAATGATTGATGATGAGTCTATTGATAGTATGATTACAAGGTTTACTAAAATCACTAATGGTCTTTCTTCCTTAGGTGATGACATCTCCAATGATCAAAAGGTGCGGAAAGTGATTCGGGCTCTTCCGTCTTCATGGGAGATAAAGGCCACCACCTTAAAAGAATTGAACGAAAGGACGAGATGGACCTCATTAGTTTCATTGGGAACCTAAAAACCCATGAGATGGAGAAGAAGGCAAGAGAAGAGGCCACTACTTCAAAGAAGAAATCCATAGCCTTCAAGATTTCATCCACCAATGATGACGATGAAGAAGACGAAGAACATGATGAGAAGCTAACTCTACTTGTGCGGAATGTCAAGAGGTTGTACCAGAAGAACAAGCTCAACTTCCGGAAGAAATTTGAAGGCAAAGAGGAGAGAAGGATCATTTGCTACAATTGCCGCAAACCCGGACATATCATGGCGGATTGCCCGGAGTTTAAGAAGAAGATGACTTCCTCCTTTAAGCCAAAGAAGCCGGAGGAAAAGAAAGCATACAAGGCAACGTGGGATTCGGAAAGCGAGTCCGAAGAAGAGGTGGATACGGCGAACATGTGTTTCATGGCAAACACACCTAAGGTAACCCCTCAATCTCATGATGATGAAGATGATGAATTAAGTAAGGAAGTTCTTGTACATGCTTTTGTTGAACTTTTCGAAACTTATGATAACAAGAAACTTGAATGCTTAAAATTACAAAAAGAAGTTGCTTTTCTCAAAAATCAACTTGCTATGATTTCTAAAGAAAAGGATGATATTTCTTCTAATCTTATTTCTCTTCAAAATGAGTTTAATGCCTACAAGGTTTCTTGTAAGGGAAAATCCCCTATTGTTGATGAAAAAGAAATTTCTTCTTTTAAATCTAAAATAAATGATTTTGAAAAGTTTTAAATGATTGTGCTTTTAATACAAAGAAACTTGAGAACATGATTTCTAAAAAGCACACCTCACATGTTAAGTCTACTCATGCTCACACTACACATGCTAAATCTTTTCATGCTCACAACTCTCATGCTCACAAATCACACACTCATTATGCTTTCAAATATGGTAGAGTATATAGATGCACATATTGTGGTAAGAATGGACATTTAGCTAAATTTTGATATGACCAAGTTAATAGATCAAATAATCTTGTTTGGGTTAATGAAACTAACCCCCTAGGACCCAAGAAAATGTGGGTACCAAAATCAAGTCCTAAATTATTTGATGTAGGTACACACCAAGGCTCCAAGACGTAGGGAGCGGTGGTACCTTGATAGTGGTTGTTCAAGACATATGACGTGGGATATCAACAACTTTACAACCCTATCAAGGTACATGGAAGGTGGCTCCGTCACCTTCGGGGATGACTCCAAAGGAACTATCATCGGTATAGGTAACATTCAAATTGGTGCATCTCCTATTATAGAGAATGTTGTTTTAGTAGATGGTTTAAAACATAATTTGCTTAGCATTAGTCAACTTTGTGACCGTGGACTTAAAGTTGTTTTTGATGATTCTTCTTGCAAGATTTTTGATGTTAAATCCGATGTTTGTATTCTTACCGGTTTCATGATAATAATGTTTATATTATTGACATGCTTAATTTAGATTGTTCTACTAAATGCTTGAATGCTTTTGATGAAAATTCTTGGCTTTGGCATAGAAGATTAGGACATGCATCTTTTGACCATCTTGCTAGAATTAATTCTAAGGATTTAGTAAAGGGTATACCTTGCTTGAAGTTTGAGAAAGACCGCATTTGTGGTGCGTGCCAACTTGGGAAACAAACCAAGTCTTCCTTCAAACCAATTAAGGATATCATGACTACTAGGCCCTTAGAACTAACTCATATGGATCTTTTTGGACCAACACAAACTAAAAGTTTAAATGGTAGTAGATTTGCATTTGTTTTAGTTGATGATTTTTCCCGTTTCACTTGGGTTTTCTTCTTGCAAAGTAAAGATCAAACATTTTCATATTTCAAAATCTTTTGAAAAAGGGTTGAAAAGAAAAAGGTCTTTCGATTTTGAGAATAAGGAGTGATAGAGGTGGTGAGTTTGTTAACCAACTCTTCATGACTTATTGTGATGAAAAGGGAATCAAGCATGAAATGTCTTATCCTAGGACTCCACAACAAAATGGAGTTGTAGAAAGGAAAAATAGAACACTTCAAGAGATGGCTAGGACAATGATAAGTGAATATGACCTCCCTCAATATTTATGGGCCGAGGCCGTAAACACCGCATGCTATATTTCAAATCGTATTTATATGTGTAAAAATTCTTCCAAAACATCTTTTGAAATGTATCATTCCAGAAAACCTAATGTTGCATATTTTAAAGTTTTTGGATGCAAGTGTTTTGTTTTAAATACTAAAGAGAATTTGGGTAAATTTGATGCTAAGGCTTATGAAGCTATCTTTGTTGGATATTCTTCTACTAGTAAAGCATATAGAGTTTTTAATAGATCTTCACTTACAATTGAAGAAACCATGCATGTTAAGTTTGAAGAATCTAATGTGGTTGTTGAGAATGTTGTAGAGATTGAACCATTAGGTGAAGACATGGAGAGACTATCCTTGAAGGACTCACCCGCTCAAGAAGAAAAGCAAGAATCAATTGGTGATGTTCAAGAGGATAAAGAGGAAAGCTCTCAACCGCTTCCTAAAGCTTGGAGATACGCTTCAAATCATCCTAAGGAGCTCATCTTGGGTGACGCATCTAAAGGAGTCACAACACGCTCCAAACTCCATGACCTATGTGGTAACTTTGCTTTCATTTCTCATTTTGAACCCAAAGGCATTCTCGAAGCCGAGACGGACCCATATTGGTTGCTTGCCATGCAAGAGGAACTCAATCAATTTGAGCGCAACCAAGTTTGGCATCTTGTTCCTAAGCCCCACGATAGACCAATAATTGGTACTAAGTGGATCTTTAGAAACAAGATGGATGAGTCCGGAAATGTCATTAGGAATAAAGCTAGGTTAGTGGCCCAAGGTTACACTCAAGTTGAAGGAATTGACTTTGAGGAGACCTTTGCACCCGTAGCACGGCTTGAAGCCATACGGATGACACTAGCTTTTGCATCTTTCAAAAATTTTAAACTTTTTCAAATGGATGTGAAAAGTACATTTTTGAATGGTTTTATTAATGAAGAAGTTTATGATTCTCAACCCCCGGTTTTGTTGATCATGTTCATCCCGATTTTGTTTTCAAACTTGATAAAGCTTTATATGGATTGAAACAAGCTCCTAGAGCTTGGTATGAAAGGCTTTCTAGTTTTCTAATTTCAAATGATTTTGTTAAAGGCAAAGTAGACACAACTCTATTTACTAAGCATGTTGATAATGATATATTAATTGTGCAAATTTATGTAGATGATATAATTTTTAGTTCTACTAATGAGCTTTTATGCAAGGATTTTGAAAAGGTCATGCAACTTGAATTTGAAATGTCTTCAATGGGTGAGCTCAATTTCTTCCTTGGACTCCAAATCAAGCAATTGCAAAACGAGACGTTCATAAGTCAAGCCAAGTACGCAAAGGAACTCGTAAAGAAGTTTGGACTTGAAGGCTCAAAGACTTGCAACACTCCTATGGCAACTACAACCAAGCTTGATAAAGATGACCAAGGTAAAAATGTTGATATTAAATTATATAGAAGCATGATAGGAAGTCTTTTATACTTAACGGCAAGTAGGCCGGATATCATGTTTAGTGTGTGTCTTTGTGCTAGATTTCAATCGTGTCCTAAAGAGTCCCATCTTATTGCGGTAAAACGCATTATTCGTTATATTAAGGGCACTATTGGGATGGGTCTATGGTATCCGAAAACCGGAGATTTCTCAATGACGAGTTATTCGGATGCCGACTATGCGGGTTGTAGAGTAGATAGAAAGAGTACTAGTGGGACATGTCAATTTCTTGGTAATTGTCTTGTTTCATGGTCCTCTAGGAAGCAAAATTCCGTAGCACTCTCAACCGCCGAGGCGGAGTATGTTGCCGCGGGGGCTTGTTGTGCACAAGTCCTTTGGATGAAACATACTCTCCTTGATTTTGATTTGCATTTTGATCATATAAAAATATTTTGTGATAATACTAGTACTATACATTTGACTAAGAATACAAATCAACATAGTAAGACCAAGCACATTGAGATTAGATATCACTTTCTTAGAGATCATTTTGAGAAAGGAGATATAGATATTGATTATGTTTCTACGGATTTACAACTAGCCGATATTTTCACTAAACCACTTGATTTTGCTAGATTCTCGTTTATTTGTGGAGAACTTAATGTTTGTGTTATTGAATAGACATGTTTTTCATAACCCTTTTGATGTATGACAAAAAGGGGGAGAATAAGTTTACATGGACAAAAATAAATTTATATGGTCTTGGTTCCATATGAGTTTATATGAGTTTCTTGGTTCCATATGAGTTTATATGAGTTTATATATGTTTTAGTTTTGTTGTCTTGTTTTGTTTTCATGCGTTTTTGAGAATTCTTGTGTTTTGTTAGTATGTGATTATGTGATTTTCATTATTGTTTCAATTGGTTTCAATTAGTATCAAGAGCATTTTTCTTTGTTTTGTTGTTTTCAATAAATTCTTGTGTTTTTCATATAGCATAATTTGAGGGGGAGTTTTCTCCTCCCCTATATTTTTGTTTATAGCCTATTTGTTTTGTCATCATCAAAAAAGGGGAGATTGTTGGCCCAAGAGGTTACACTCTCCAATTGTTTTATGTTTTGATGATGACAAACCAAATAAGAGCTATTTGGTACTAATGAATTTGCTTAAGATAAGTTTCAGGATAAGTACCATGTTTGGAGGGCATTGCTTGCTATTGCAACAACTTCTAGGTTCATAAAGCTATGAAGGCATATTGCATATCAAGGAAGGATCATAGAAGAAGAAGGCTCTAGCAAGGAAAGCATGGCTCAAAGACTTGAAGATTGCTCAAGAAGTCTTTAATTATTTTGTTTTTAGTTTTATAGTTTGTTAAAGAATAAGTGGATAGGTTTGAAGCTCTATCACACACGTTTTTACGCACATACTTAATCCAAAATAATTTCTTATAATTTATACAAAAATATTTTGCATACAAGATTTGCCTACAGATATATATTTATGTTTTATGCTAATCCCTGTTCAAAAGTATTTTTGTCAAAATCAAAATCCCTTTTGATTTTCTATCCAAAACCTGGTTTTTGACCTGAACCAGTCGACCGGACAGTCGACCGGACCTATGACAGGTTTGGCCGGTCGACCGGCCCAGTCGACTGTAGTTCTGGGTGTACATGTATCAGTGTGCACGTTTTTGCGGTCGACCGCACGGTCGACCGACTGTAACTCAGTCTGCTCTCGGATAGATTGGGTCGACCGGGCGGTCGACCGCTGGCCTGCAACGGTCATAATTTTGAACGTGCGGTCGACCGGCCAGTCGACCGAACTATCCGTTGAACAGTAACGGGCAGTTTTAATGAGCTATTTTATTTTGTCTTCTTGTGTTTAAAATTGGTTTAAGGGATATATTTCAAACCTAATACTCTCTGATTAATCCTAATTATGTTTTATCCCTTAACCCTAGCCCTCTCCTATAAATAGGGGTGTTTGGGGAGAGTTTGTTCACAACAATTTTTGCAAGAAAAATTCAAAAGTTTAAGGCTTTCAAAGAGATTTGTTTCTTGATTTTTGTGCTGAAATTCTCTCTCATTTTCTGAAGTGATTTTTCAAATACTCTCTGATTTAATTTTCTTTCTTCACTTACAACAGAGCTTCATTCCTACTCATTGTTCTCTAAGGACCTTTTGTAAGGGAAGAGACATTTGAAAGAGAGAGTTTGTGGTCTTTTGACTACTCAGAGATTGCTTGTAATCGAGATTGTGGAGTTGGGTACTCCGGTGTAATTGTGATTTCCTTGAGATAGTGGAAGTAGCTAGAATCCTTCTGGGGAAGGCGGGGAGTAGAACTGGGTGCTCGAACCTCGATAACATATCCTTGTGTTTGCGATTGGTTTATATTCTTGCACTCATTACTTGCTTATCATCATTATTGCTATATTTACTTGCTTTCATTCATCTTGTGAATCTTGTGTGGTGATTGTTACATCTTAATTTTTAAATTTGTCCATTGATTAGCATTATCACCTATTCACCCCCCCTCTAGGTGATTTTCACTTCTTTGGTTGTCACGTTAACAATATACCTCTGACAATTTCTTCCAAGTCCCATCCCAATTTTGAGCTTGGTGGCTTCTCAATCGGTTACGTTATTGCGACCTCTGAACCGGCTGATAGCCAAATCTTATCTTTCAGTCCGGCAAGGACTATTTCTTTGTCATCATACGACAAAATTTCGAGCTTGGTGGCTTCTCAATCGGTTACGTCATTGCGACCTCTGAACCGGTAGATAGCCAAGTCTCATCTTTCAGTCCGGCAAGGACTATTCTTTTGTCATCATATAACAAAATTTTGAGCTTGGTGGCATCTTAATCGGTTACGTCATTGCGACCTCTGAACCGGCGGATAGCCAAGTCTCATCTTTTAGTCCGGCATGGACTATATCTTTGTCATCATATGACAAAATTTTGAGCTTGGTGGCATCTTAATCGGTTACGTCATTGCGACCTCTGAACCGGCAGATAGCCAGGTCTCATCTTTTTAGTCCAGTAAGGACTATTTTCTTAAATGGCTGCGATACAACTTGAAAGTAAGAATTCAGAAGATAAAATAAGTTGGAAATGCAATGGGCGAGTCAAAATAAAATCATTTTTTTTATTGA
Source organism: Agave tequilana (assembly GCA_038442645.1). Lineage (NCBI taxonomy): Eukaryota > Viridiplantae > Streptophyta > Magnoliopsida > Asparagales > Asparagaceae > Agave > Agave tequilana. Next base: position 201,721 of record JAVJIF010031253.1, read on the forward strand.
TACCAAAAGAGGGATACATAAATGCACAGATTACAAGCTACAACGGCGCTTCATATGACTTGATCCGTTCTTCAAGAGTGGCCAGCCTAGTCTTCCTCTCTTTAGCAGCCCTGATAAGCACCTGCGACCTCAACTCAGCCTCATTAAAGCTCGTCGTCCGGGCCAAGCGAGCTTCAATTTCAACCAAGGTTGCCCTCTATGCTAGCTTCTGCCGCAAGACTTCGTCATTCTGGGTCTTAAGCTGCTCAAGCCGGGCAGTCTCTTCAAGACGCACTGGTTCAGCCTTGGATAAAAGGAGATTATCCTTCCTGATCATTTTCTTGGCCTTTTCAATTTTATCCTCAGCGTCAAGAAGAGCACTACTAGAAGCGTCTATGGCATCCCGAGCTCTACTTTCCTTGTCTCCAAGTATTTCAAATCAGAAGAAATTGCCTTAGCAGCTTCTTGAGTGGCGAGATGAGCTTTATGCATCTGAGCAACAAGATGCGCAAGCTGTTCGTTAACTGAAGATTCCAGATCTGAATGGCTAAGACGGCGCCATTCGTCCACATCCCTCTCAAGTCTGTCCACCAGAAGCTCTAATGTGGCGGCCTGGTCATCCCCTCCAAAGTCTCAGATACTGTCAATGCTTCGGGAGAGAACCACCTTTAAAGCAGAGAATGAGGTAGTCGAGTCCTTCAAGACCAAAGCAATGGATCACTTCAAGCTCTTATAAAAGCTATCGACTAACTCAGCCACGAATTCGTTCTCGGCCTCAATTACTCCTGGCAAACGAGCAGCCCCTGAAGATAGAGTTTTTACTGGTTTCACTGGCGTAACTATGGAGGAAATAATAGAAGCATTGGCTGCAGCAACACGAGGGGTCGTCAGTGATCTCGGAGGAGTCCTCATCGAGACCAGTACACCAGCCACAACTGGGGTAGGACTAGTGACTATTTCTGGGAGGGCTAGCACAACCACCAATGTTGGAGAAGTAGGACTGGTAATCACCTTCAGCTCCGCGCTTGGCAAGATAGGTGGCACTGGCGAAACCGATGGCATCTCACTCACCGATATAGTTGGAAGTAAGGTTGGTTCCATGACTACCGTTCCCTTAATTTCATTTCCTCTGGCTGGTTCAGGCTGATAAGAGGGCAACCCGTGATACAAAGCATCCAACTCGGCACATCCGCCGCGGTCGAAGTACTTACTCCACCCCTGATTCCCTCAGGAAGACGGATTGACTCTCTTGAAGTCGATGCACCCAGAGGTGGAACACCTGCAGCAAGACTTTATTTAAGCAAGGCACAATAAATAGCAGGAGTAAAAAAGGTCGAAACACTACAAAAAGATGATGTCTCTTCAATCGTCTTGATGGCTGCATCAGTCCCTGCAGGTTCCATTGGAAAATCATTAGCAGAATCAACACGAATGGCCGGCCCACCTTCACTTGCCGAACCCTCCGTGGTCCACCCAAAAGAGCTAGAAGCTACGGGACTTCGTTTTGAAGTCCCAGCACCCGAAGGACCTACATCAGCCGCATCACCTCCAGACTCTTCCGAGACGGCGAAATAGCCAGCTTCATCGCCTTCTCTATAAGTGAACAGGGGATCATAATGCTCCCCCTGTTCTCCGGCAGCCTCAGCTCTCGGGCTTCTCACCGCCTCAGCTCCTAAATCATAAAGTAAACAATGAGCTATATGGAACACACAAGAAGTATATTACAAGAACGGAGCTGGTCTTACCCGGGTCCGGAGCAGCTTTGCCAGTAGTCTGCCTAGGAGCCGACAACTTAATGACTAATGGGGTAGGAGGAGGAGGCACTGCAGATGATTCGCCCTCTGCAATAACCGTAGGAGCGTAGTGACGAGGCTTCTTCACTACCCTCTTCCTACGAGATCCACCTTCCCGCTTTCGCTTGAAGTGGACGTCAGGATCTTCTTCCTCCACTTCTTCCACATCAACATGTTCCATGAGGGCCGTGCCTACCCCACCAGAAGCAGCTGCTGGAGCCTCAACACCTATACCCGCTTCAAAGTGAGGACTTCCTGCATCCGAGGCTTTGCTATCATCAACGGCAATGAATTTCCCGAGGCCTGGAACGCGGACCCTCTTACCCTCGCTCTTCTCAGTGACCTTCCGCTTCAGTCGCTGAGAGATTAACTTCACACCAAAAAAATTAATAGAAAATCCAGTGGGTGTGGAGTTCGAAGTTCTATACCACTGGCAGAATCCCAGAGTCGTCAGAAGGTTCGGAGTCCTTAGCGGCGTGCACAGTCGCGCCTCAGTACAGCCAGCAATGAAGAAACGCCAGGCACGAGCTCCATCGATGAGACTCCCCATAAAGGCCATACTGCTGTTTGGATTGCCTACATACAGTTGGTCATACCCAAACTGACGGACAAACCGACTCGGAACATAGGGCTCCAGGTAACAGGTGTCCCCACTTCTATACAACAAGTGTGATTGTCGGATGCTAACCAGCCATTCGAAGACTCCCCGACTCAATGACGTCTGCCCTTCTCTTACATCCTTGAATTCTTCACCATAGCCTGCATCGCGAATGTAGGGGAAGCATCAGAAAAGACTATAAACGTCATGACGGCACAGCAGTTTACGGACCGCAGCCACTTAAGTCTTTGACCACGAACACCACTCGAATCGATGGAGAAGCGCCACGAGAACACCTTCTGGGGGCTCCTCTCCGGCTTGGATAATGGAGGGGCAGTGAAGAGCAAACCATGCCATCAAATAAGTATATGGCAAATCAATTCTGGGGTTTGGCCCGTCGCGAGGCATGATAGTCCCCTTTCCCCGCTTCGTTGTTGGTGGCCTACAGAAAGCCTCCGTCAATCCACGAAGGCTTCGTTGAATACAACACACCATGGCTGGAAGAAGTCCAAGTGGACGACAATGGACTAGACGAACAGCGGGCAATAAGACAGTTGGATGAATGACATCGGTAGACGAGGACAACAGTACACATCTCTTCAACCAGACCGTTAAAAAACTAGCCAGAAGTGCCTTCCGGGACGTCGATCGACGAGCCTGATGGTGGAAACTCCGAAGAATATCGCCTTTCTCATAGGGTCCGTCATCTTCTTCCAGAATCAAATCCCCTTGATAGTGCTCTTGCATCCGGCGAAAGATATCTTCATCTGTAACTCCACAATGAGCTGCTTCAGGAGTACCTTCCAGGTCAGGGAACAAATAATTTCCCCAGCTCTTCAAACTGCATGAAGCTCCCTTATGGCTCCCATGGATGCTGGAGCAAATGTAGAGGTGGCACATCAATTCCCGGTAAGTCTCAACTAAGGCGGGCTCCTGCTTCTCCAGAAGTGCCAATTCGGTCTCGCACGGGAAATATTCTTCATATGGGAGAGACCCCAAGGCAGAGCAGAGACTTCCCACATCTCGTGCAGAGCCATACCCAATCGCCAACATGACCGAAGAAGGTCCCTGTAGCCGGGCAGTACAACTCAAAGATGGCATAGAAGTTCGCTACGCTCATCTGAATACCATAACAGGTCGCCCTGACGGCCTCGTAAAGTCCCAGGCCTCTCCATATCCTCCTCAAAATGAGCAAGGACATATAGAGTCAAGTCCCTCCACCATGCCTTGGGAGGGTGAATCCACCCCGGGGTCCTGAAATCAGTGGCTAGATAATTGCCACAAACTTTAAAGAACTGATTTTCAAAGGTTTGAGCCACCGCGGGGTTTTCTCCTACTGGGATGTCTGGAAGTACATTCCCAGGGTGGAGACCCAATATGCAGCGAGAAGGACCCGCCCTTGTGTAACCAGGGGACGGAATTATCAACTTCCCTACGTGAACGGAGTCAGTAGTACGAGTCACTTGCCACTGCATCTTCCGAGCCCTCGTCACACATTGAAAGAAGGACAAGGGAAAATGCCGCTTGCTAGATGGGAGATAGTACTTCTCACCATCCAATTTGAAAATCCACTGCCCCTCTCCGGCTAGCATCTGGTGATCGTTGTCGGGCGCTGCATCTCCGAACATGAAGCCAAACTTTCGAAAGATTCTTCGGTCAGAATCTTCAAGGGGAGCAGTAGTTAAGATGCTCCTCATGGTGCGCTGATCCCCAGATGAAAAAGTGCATCCCAAGCAGGAGCGCTTCGTTCGCTGAATAGTGAAACCTGCCCTTGAAACTGCAGGCTGACGTTGCCATCTAGCTCCCTGGCTGTGCCAAAGAGACTGTTCAGAGGACCAGGAGTATAGTGCACTGCAAAAATAAGGAGAAACTATGATTAGTTCATCAGCCAAACGAGAGCTAAAATAAGAATGTAATTATTGTTAAGGCATAGCTTCGCTCTCCGAGCGAAGCTGGCCTAACAATAGCTTCGCCCAGAAGCTCAGCTTCGCGGCTGCAGCTTAACTCCGAACTCCACATGAAGGCAGGATGCAGAAAAATATCTAAGTATTAGCTTCGCTCTGGAAGCTTGTCCTCAACGCGAAGGAGCCCCAAGAGCTAACTTCGCCAGAAGAGTACTGCTGCTTAAAAATTATTTCGAGGGCATTAAAGTCCTTTTCCAGCCACGCTTCTAAGGCTGACTTTGCATCCTATCATCCAACAAGATGTGAATCGCCTAAGGGATAGCTTCGCCCGGAAGCTTGGAGAAGAGACCCTTCGGTTCTAAGATTCCAAATCAAGAAATCAAGGAAAATTAAGGGACTCAAACTCCCAGAGATCACTGGATCACAATGGATCGTTCTAGATTCATTATGAAATAGCTGAAAGATTGGCTTTAAGAAGAGATGAAAATCTCTGATCAAAAGGGAAAGATCCCTACCCGTGATAGGTCGTTCGATGACCGGAGGAGAAGAAGGACCCTCCGTCGTAAAAGTTGCTACCTCTTTTCCTGCCCGTCTTTTGGGAGCCATCGGAGAACTGAAGAAGAAGTTCTTGAAATTCCAAACTGAGGAGGAAGAAGAAGAAGAGAGTCAGAGTGCTCTGAAAATTCAAAGAGAAGTGGTGCCTTCTCTTTCAGCCCGATCTAACTTTTATAGGCTGATGATTACTTAAATGTCGCCTCCTCGAAAGGAGTGCAGGCAGTCGTTTCAAATTAATTTGAAACGATGCCTAAAGCGCCTTCCCAAGAAGATTACTTCAGCCCCACTAAGGGCTAACTCCGCCGTGAGTTCAGAGTCGACTTCATGCAACGTTTGAATAACTTCGCCGAAAGATGAACCTTAACTCTGCTGAAAGCTCGAACTTCGCAGAGAATTCATGCTAGCTTTGCTGGAAGCTCGTCCCTGATTCAGATAGGATTCTGTCTTTAACTTCGCAGGAAATTTAGCTCCGTCGGCCCACTCTAGGTGTTCTTGGATCAAAAAGGAGGGAAACAAAGCAGATAAACAGCACAAAATAAACTTTTATTGATTCAAAAGGGAAGATGCATTGGCGCTACATCAAGGTGGTTCGTACAACCGAATCATTGCTCCAAAGGCATATAAGTGGTCCTATCTACTTCCTGAAAATCACCTAGAGGGGGGGTGAATAGGTGATTATGCTAATCTAATGAACTTAATGCGGAATTTAAAAACTAATTGCAAATAACAAGAGATGCACACTCAAACAAGCCAAGCAAATAATTATGAATGAACAATATGAATAGATGCAAGGCACAAAGTAAAGAGAGAGAGTAAGAGCCAAGGGATCAAGCGCAAACAATAAGATATGTTTCGATGTTCGAGCACCCAGCTCTACATCCCCGCCTTCACACAGAAGGATTTTAAGTCCACTAGCTTGTCCACAAAGGACTCCCACAAAGGGAACCTCCACCGAGGATTTGGGGCAATAACAATTACAAGGAGTACCCAACTCCTCTCCTTACAAACTCAACCTCCTCCTTGAGGCACAACTCCAAGCCAACAACAATCACCTCACAACTTGAGGGATTAGCACAAACCAATACAAGGATCACCTCACAACTTGAGGGATACAACCCAAAGGCACAAAGCCAAGAAAAGATTGGGTTTACAACTTGGTGGTCTAAACAACAACCACAAACAATCTCTTTCTCCCACACAAAGATCCTATAGAATAAGAAAGTAGATGTAGCTCAAGTGCGGAGAAAAACAATGGATAGTTGATTCACCATTCTTTCTTGAACTTCTTGTGAATCGTTTTTAATTCATTCTTACTTCTTTGCGCTTTATGTTTTAATATCCGATTCCAACTCTTTCTTGAAGAAAAAGGACTCAAACCTTCTGCATCTTATGTGCTTTACTCAAAACTTTCTTAAAAAAAAGCAACTTTAAGTTTTGAAAATGATAACTTGAGGGACTTAATACTTTAAGAGAAGAATGAACAATTGAGTAGGAAGATAATAAGCCCAGATTTGATTTCTTATTATAAAACAACATCACAACTCTTAAAGCTTTTAAAAATCACCTCCTCCAAATCCTTTTCTGAAAGTTGAAATTTCTCTTTTTCATCTCTTTTCCTTACATTCTCTTTTTCCTAAAAAACGAACACAAATTCCTTATTTTTAAAACGACTCATCGAAAAGCTTCCATCGAATCCCTCCTTGTGGACACGACCCGTTAGCCACAAGCTACACGGTACATTCTTAAACTCATTGGTTGTTTCTTTATTTTAGCAATCAGAGGTATCCGTGCGTAAGTAACGGGCCTTAATTACGCCAAACCACGGTATCTTTGAGGCGTAACCTCTTAATTCCCAATCTTAGACACCGATTTCACAAGAGTAAGATTCAAAACAAGTTCCACCCTCGGTCAATCTCTTAATGAGTCCAAGATGTCCTTAGGGGCCAACGTCTATCAATTTTTATTAGGGCTTGGGTTGTGTGAGTGGGGGGTGATTTTTGGGCTAAGGAAGGGTGATGAAATCCCCACCTTATCTTGTATTGGGTTATGCCCTTAAGTTCAATTCGTGCAAGTATGCAATATCGACAAGAATATAACACAAAGCGATAAATCACCCACGTGTTTGTCCTATGCTATATGCAATGCCATATGTACACCTCAATCCAGATCACAACAATAGAACAAAATACAGTATATTGGAATTGAAGTGACACGTGCCTAAATGCAAATGTCTAAACCGTTTTAAAAGCGTCCAAATACCGTATTTTAGTTCTTTAGTTTATTATGGTGTGTAGGCAATCAAAGCAGGAAGAATAGTACAGATCCACTAGCTATTACAATGAACACATCCTAGCACAACAAGATATACAATTATCACAACATGGCCGCGTTTTCGCGACAAAAGTCGCGTTTGCGTGGCGGTTCTTTAGAGGCTGAGTCCCTGCTTTCTAGAGCAGGGAGATGCAAGGTTAGTTTTTATTCTGCAATGTTAAGATCCTGTAAAGAATGTCCTGCAGACCAAAACAGAGAAGATAATGTTAACAAAAACGTGACATTAAACCATTCCCGTTCCCCGGCAACGGCGCCAAAAACTTGTTCGAGGCGGAACTAGCACTCAAAAAGTGGGTATTTATGAAATCAATGAAAAAGCTCGTATGTGCTAATGTTCCCTCGATACTTCCGTTATAGCATTGTCTCAACGGGTCGAATCCACAGGGACGGGAGGCGATAAAAGCATTAACAGTTTTTATTCACGTCTTATGTTAACAGTTCTTCTTTGTTAAAAGAATTAGAAAAAGAAAAGAAAAGAAAAGAAAAGGAAATCAAGCATGTGGTAGGTGGAGAAGGCGATGAAAACGACGAAGAAAACAAAAGAGAAGTGGTTTGGAAAACAAAATAGAAAAGAAGATGAAACAATGTTGAACAAAGAAGGTAGTGAAAACAATAATGAAAATGATAAAAAGAATTGCTTTTTAAAACAAGATAAAAGAAAGCTCATGGCTACTAACTATTAAGTGATCCACTAACCATGCTAACCTCTTAGTGATAGTTGCCTCACATGGATCCTTGGCCATCACTAATCCTTGACTTCAAGAGACGATACAGAGCATGGCCCATAAGATTGATCTTCTACATTCAAACAACACATCCATACCACTAACAAGTTGCAAGCTACTTGTTAAATCATCAAAACCGATTAGAGGTAAGCATGAAATAAAAAAGACATTGCAAGTTAGCAAGTTAGTGGGTTAGGTGTTAGAAATGTTAGAAGGTTAGAATCCATCATCATGAGCCATCAATGGCTCTTGCAAGAGCAAGGCCTTGTAGAGGCTATTAGATTCATATGGATTATCAAGTAAGTGGTTAGATGGTTAGTGGTTAGTAGTTAGATTGCCATGAGAAGAAGAAAAGTTAGCCAAGCATCATGTAGAAGATGGAGAAGATTACAATGGAGAAGAAAGGAGGTACTTTTACATAGATTGTCACCATCTATTGCATCAATTCCTCTCTATCTCTCTCTGAATCTCTCAGCCCTACTACAAGATCTAACAAAATAAAAATACCAAATACAAGAAGAAGAAGAACACCTATACTACAATACACTAAAGATAGAAACTCTAGCCTAAAATCAAAATCTACTCCTAAAATCAAAAACTGCTTCGTTCAGGGCCTCTGCAGGGGTTTATATAGGCATAGGACTCTTCTAGAAGACGAGACGGGGTTGTGCCGCAGATCCGCGGCTTTTGCCGCGGATCCGCGGCAAAACCAGGGAATCTTTTCCCTGTTTTTGGCGAGGATCCTCCTCTGGCTTCCAGGATCTTCTTGGTATATCCTTTTTCTGGTAATTTTGCCCGAATATTCGTCTGACGTGCGCAGAGGTCTAGGTTCGACGTATCTTCTAGATGTTCCCTTACTTGGCCTCCACGAAATCCAGAATTAATTACCCTAAAATGGAATTAATTAAGATCTTATTACTCCTTTGCCCTTGAACTCTTGATTTACCTGCAAGAGAGACCAAAACACGGTTTAGACCGACATTTTATTCATAAATCGGTGGGAAAATGTGATATAAAAATGCAGAATTGTAGACTAAACACACCCCACACTTATCTTTTGCTCGTCCCGAGCAAAAACAAGAAAAGAAAAACTATACTACAAAGGTTATTACACCACTTTCGCAGGTGACGCGATTGCACTGAGCGTGTGCAACAAACCGTTAAACCTCTAGGTTACCCCTAGAGGAGGAGTTTGTCTCCTGAGGGTTTTCAGCGAATTGCACCCACAAAATCCATAAAGAAAAAAGACAAATGTTAGTATTTTAAAAACACATTTTGAAAGAGAGACGACTTTATGAAATATTTTTGCAAAATTATAAGCGATCTAAGATCATAAGTCCACCAAAAATTATTCTTCCTTAAACTTAGTCTCTATGCAAGATCTTGTCTTCAATTAAGGTAAGAATTCAAAATTGGATTGAATATTTTATCCTTCATAGAACCTAGATAATATGCACTTTGTGATAGTGAAAATTTCTTGGATTTCAACTCCAACCCTCAAGCCATTTATTTATATTTATATATTTATTATATATTTTTTCTTTTTTCTTCCCTTAGTTTTCTTAGGCTTTCTAGTTCACCCATGTAGTGAGCCTATAACCGATGACTCCCAGACCAGACAGTTTTAGGGCACCAGATGAGAAAACATCCCTCGGGTTTAAAGACTCGAGTAAACAAGGCCACAAAACTAAGGGGGATTATTTGTTTCTTTTGACCACCGTTAGGTGTGAACAAATATGCTTCTTGAGGCATAGTTTTCTAGCTTAATAAGTGATTTTTTTCATCTTCTTATTTATTTTTGCTTTATGGCATTTTAGGTCTTTATTTTCATCCCAAAATTTATGTAAGTGTAAAGTGCATACTATCTAAGGCAAAAAATTCAAGATAAAATTATCTCCCCAATCTTTTATACTTAACCTATAATTTTAAACAAGATCCATTATTTCGACAAGGTTTAAGATGTCATAATTGAGGTTTCCTTAGTTTCTAAGATCATCTTAATTTCTTAAAAATAGATCAAAACTTTGTCTCTTATTTCAAAAAGTTTTAAAGTAAGAGAAAAATCCTATACATACAAAAGATATCCTAAAAAGAAGTGTAAAAGAAATAAAAAATCTAAAAACTCTTTGTTAGTAAACCCTCCCCCACACTTATCTCATGCATTGTCCTCAATGCATCGTGATGTATGTATGCATGAAACAAATAGAGAGGGAAGGAAAAATTACCTTAAGGTGGTGGTTCCGGTGGTGGTCTGATTGGTCCACGAAAGGCGGCCCAATCTAATGTGCGTGGAATCAGAGGAACCCACCAGAGACCTCTAGAATACAACCCACTAGAATGATGTATATATGTATGATTTTATTAAGAATTTAACCCTATCTAATTTCCAATTTCTCAAAATAATTCCAGAATCAAATTTATCAAGACCCTTGTCCCAGAATGGAATAATTGATTTGGACTCAGGAAATATAGGAACTAATACTGACTCAGGAAAAATACTTAAATCAAGTAGAGGTTCGGGAGTCGAGATTGGTTCAGAAAGTGGGTCCAAATCAAGAAGTTGAAGCTCAAGTCCACATTTTTTTCCCATGATGGAATGTGACTTTCTAAAATTGGTGATTCAAGTTCAGGAATGACAGGTATGAGAATCAAAACTGACTCTAAAATGTTACTCAAATTGGGTAACAAAACAGGAGTCAATATTGATTCAGGAATTTGAACTGGATCACAAATTTGAGGATCAAAGTCACATTCCTTGTTGAGTTCAATTCCATAAAAATGAGAACTTACCAATTTATCAATGGGACTTTCAAAAGTATGAAATTGGTCAAAATTAATATGATGATCATAAAAAATTGGTGATTCAATTTCACAATGAACTGACACTGGATCCAATACTGACTCGGGAAAAGGCCTGAATTTGGGTAAAAACACCTTAGTCAATATTGAATCAGGAAGTGAAATTGAATTATCAAGTGAAAGTTCAGGATCATATTCATGCTCAAGTTCAATTTCAGGAAAAGGATAACTTGCCAAAATGTCAATGGGATTTGAAGTTTGAACAAGTTCAGATGGGTGTGCTGAAATTGAATCTTAGTTTTCAAAATAACAAGAGTTTTGGGTCAAGTCAATAGAGTTTGGGATAGATGAATTGGTCAAAGGTTGATAAGATAGAGTTTCCTCATTATAAATGCTAACCAATTGACTCAATTGTGTTTCCAACTTATTGATAGACTCGGTAGAAGATTTTTGAAATTTTAGCGCGGACTCTTGCAAGACTTCTATACTCTTTTCTAGATGTGATGTATCTTCAAGTGGTTGTTTTATAAAAGGAGTGTAGGAATCTTGGTTTCCAAAACAACAAGAGTCATGAGTCATATTGATAGAGTTAGAGATATTTGGATTGGTCAAAGGTTGAGAAGAGAAAGTTTCTTTATTCTTATAAATATTGACCAATTTACTTAATTGTGTTTCCAACCTATCAATAGAATGAGAAGAAGATTTTTGAAATTGTAATGCAGACTCTTGCAAGAGTTCTATACTCTTTTCTAGACTTGACTTTTCTGTAAGTGGATGCTCTAGAATGGGAGTATAAGAATCTTGGTTTTGAAAATTTTGTGAAGAATGTGAGTCCAAAATGTTTTGAGATTGAAGCTTGGACTCACACAAGAGTTCTTTACTAGTTTCTAGGGCAGATGGTTGTTCATTACGAGGAGGTGGAACTGAGTAAGACTCTTGAAAATATTGTGAAATTGGAGAGACCAACATTTTTTGAAGTTGTTGCTCGGCCTCTTATAGAATGGCTTTTATGCTTTTTTCTAGCTCGGATTTTCTTCAATGAGAGGTCCAGAAAAAGGAGTATAGGAAGCGAAATCCGAGAATGAACATTGTGTAAATTGTGGACAAGGTGGACATGGTGATAAGGAGGTTGAAAATTTAACTCGTGGGAGGTGAATCCCCATTGACTCTGTGAAGAGTTGAAATTATTTTGAAAATTATAGTTATAAGATTGTGGGTATGGGTTGTATTGATTCGGATAAGGCCAACCCGGTGTATTTAATTGGTTCATATTGTAAAAGGCTGGGTTGGAATTATCTGAACAAATAGAGTTGGTGTGAAATATGGATTCATATTCGGATTGAAAGAATTGTTATTGTTGAATTCCATTTCACAAACAATCACAAAAAAAAAGAAAAAGCAAACAACAAACAAAAAGAAAAGAAAAAATTAAAACCAAGCCTATATGAAGGTTGACTTAGACCTAGACGACTCCTAACTGGTCGATTACCCGGGGGAGGTTGTTGCTTGAATCCGACCACAAGTTAATCGGCCAGGTAGGGGCAAAATACGGTGGGAGGTATCCGTGCGTAAGTAACGGGCCTTAATTACGCCAAACCACGGTATCTTTGAGGCGTAACCTCTTAATCCCCAACCTTAGACACCGATTTCACAAGAGTAAGATTCAAAACAAGTTCCACCCTCGGTCAATCTCTTAATGAGTCCAAGATGTCCCTAGGGGCCAACGTCTATCAATTTTTATTAGGGCTTGGGTTGTGTGAGTGGGGGGTGATTTTTGGGCTAAAGAAGGGTGATGAAATCCCCACCTTATCTTGTATTGGGTTATGCCCTTAAGTTCAATTCGTGCAAGTATGCAATATAGACAAGAATATAACACAAAGCGATAAATCACCCACGTGTTTGTCCTATGCTATATGCAATGCCATATGTACACCTCAATCCAGATCACAACAACAGAACAAAATACTGTATATTGGAATTGAAGTGACACGTGCCTAAATGCAAATGTCTAAACTGTTTTAAAAGCGTCCAAATACCGTATTTTAGTTCTTTAGTTTATTATGGTGTGTAGGCAATCAAAGCAGGAAGTAATAGTACAGATCCACTAGCTATTACAATGAACACATCCCAGCACAACAAGATATACAATTATCACAACATGGCCGCGTTTTCGAAGCAAAAGTCGCGTTTGCGTGGCGGTTCTTTAGAGGCTGAGTCCCTGCTTTCTAGAGCAGGGAGATGCAAAACTAGTTTTTATTCTGCAATGTTAAGATCCTGTAAAGAATGTCCTGTAGACCAAAACAGAGAAGATAATGTTAACAAAAACGTGACATCAAAACTATTCCCGTTCCCCGGCAACGGCGCCAAAAACTTGATCGAGGCGGAACTAGCACTCAAAAAGTGGGTATTTATGAAATCAATGAAAAAGCTCATATGTGCTAATGTTCCCTCGATACTTTCGTTATAGCATTGGCTCAACGGGTCTAATCCACAGGGACGGGAGGCGATAGAAGCATTAACAGTTTTTATTCACGTCTTATGTTAACAGTTCTTCTTTGTTAAAAGAATTAGAAAAAGAAAAGAAAAGGAAAGGAAAGAAAATCAAGCATGTGGTAGGTGGAGAAGGCGATGAAAACGGCGAAGAAAACAAAAGAGAAGTGATTTGGAAAACAAAATAGAAAAGAAGATGAAACAATGTTGAACAAAGAAGGTATTGAAAACAACAATGAAAATGATAAAAAGAATTGCTTTTTAAAACAAGATAAAAGAAAGCTCATGGCTACTAACTATTAAGTGATCCACTAATCATGCTAACCTCTTAGTGATAGTTGCCTCACATGGATCCTTGGCCATCACTAATCCTTGACTTCAAGAGACGATACAGAGCATGGCCCATAAGATTGATCTTCTACATTCAAACAACATATCCATACCACTAACAAGTTGCAAGCTACTTGTTAAATCATCAAAACCGATTAGAGGTAAGCATGAAATAAAAAAGACATTGCAAGTTAGCAAGTTAGTGGGTTAGGTGTTAGAAATTTTAGAATGTTAGAATCCATCATCATGAGCCATCAATGGCTCTTGCAAGAGCAAGGCCTTGTAGAGGCTATTAGATTCATATGGATTATCAAGTAAGTGGTTAGATGATTAGTGGTTAGTAGTTAGATTGCCATGAGAAGAAGAAAAGTTAGCCAAGCATCATGTAGAAGATGGAGAAGATTACAATGGAGAAGAAAGGAGGCACCTTTACATAGATTGTCACCATCTATTACATCAATTCCTCTCTATCTCTCTCCGAATCTCTCAGCCCTACTACAAGATCTAACAAAACAAAAATACAAAATACAAGAAGAAGAAGAACACCTACACTGCAATACACTAAAGATAGAAACTCTAGCCTAAAATCAAAATCTACTCCTAAAATCAAAAACTGCTTCGTTCAGGGCCTCTGCAAGGGTTTATATAGGCATAGATTTCTTCTAGAAGACGAGACGGGGTTGTGCCGCGGATCCGCGGCGGCAAAACCAGGGAATCTTTTCCCTGGTTTTGGCGAGGATCCTCCTCTGGCTTCCAGGGTCTTCTTGGTATATCCTTTTTCTGGTAATTTCGCCCGAATATTCGTCTGACGTGCGCAGAGGTCTAGGTTCGACGTATCTTCTAGATGTTCCCTTGCTTGGCCTCCACGAAATCCGGAATTAATTACCCTAAAATGGAATTAATTAAGCTCTTATTACTCCTTTACCCTTGAACTCTTGATTTACCTGCAAGAGAGACCAAAACACGGTTTAGACCGACATTTTATTCATAAATTGGTGGGAAAATGTGATATAAAAATGCAGAATTATAAACTAAACACCACCCCAAGGGGTTTATATAGGCACTAAGGATGATCCTAATCCAATACAAACTCCAATAATCAAATCAGCACCATCTCAGAGAAATAGAAAACCCGAAGCCAAACCAAAGTAGGAAATAGAACCGTATTAAGAAACTGTCAGAACCTGTATTAGTCGATTGGGGCAAATCATTAGTCTACTAATCCCCATTATTAGTCGACTATACCCAGAATCAAGTTGACTGCTGTAATGCAATTTGAGAATCCAACTTTTTGTTGCAGGGCCTAGTCGACCATACCAAATTATCAGTCGATTAGCCTAAGACCTAGTCAACTAATAAGACCTGTCAGTCGATTAATAACATGCACAATGTCTGTACATGTCCGTACTTGATTTATGAAGCTTATAACACCTCCACCTGAATTTGAATTCTTCTCTAATGAATATGAGGCACTTCAAATACTAATAATCTCCATCTTAACTCATGTTCATTGAGTATCTCTGTAGAAATTGGCATCTGTTTCATTTGCCTTGTTTTCTCCCCCTTTTGTGACTTCACAGGACTCCCTCCCAAGAGCCCGTCGCCACTTTACTTTTGGAAAATCTTGATGAAATTCAGAGATGCTTTGAACTTCTTCACCAGGATGGTCTTTGTAATCATATCCGTTGGATTCTTCTTCGTGCTGACTTTTACCAAATTGATCACCTTATCTTCTACGACTGCTGACGTATCTTGTGATATCTCACATCACTGTGCTTCGTCCGCTTGTGAGACCTGTGATCTTTAGCGAGATGAATCACACTCTGGCTATCACAATGAACCCGAATTGAATTCTGTATGATACTAAACGTCTCAACCAATCCTATTAACCACAAAGCTTCCTTTGATGCCTCAACTACAACCATGTCCTCTGCCTCTATCATTGAAAGAGCTACTGTATCTTACAACTCTGCCTTCCAACTAATGATGCGCTAAGCTACTGTGAGCACATAGCCCATCGTAGATCTTCGCTGATCAAGATCTCTCACATAATCTGCATCAACATAGCCTTGTAGTAACCTAGACTTCCCCGTTTTCAATCTTTGAAATACCAAACCTAGTCTCCCAGTCTCTCGCAGCACCCACTTCACTGCTTCCCAATGTTACTTTCCTAGATTTAACATGAACCGACTTACTGTACTAACTGCATAAGCTAAGTCAGGCCTAGTGTAGACTATAACATACATGAGTGATCCCGCTGCACTAGCATATGATACTCGAGACATCTCCTCCTCCTCTTCCAGTGATCGTGGACACTGCTTTGAGGATAATTTGAAGTGATCTGTCAAAGGAGTGATGATTGGTCTTGCTCCTGCCATGTCGAATCTCTCTAACACCTTGAAAATATAATTCTCTTGGATAGCCAAAGTCTGCCTGAGCCTCTGTCTCGAGTAATCTCCATATCTAAGATCTTCTTGGCTTCTCCCAAATCTTTCATGTCAAATTTCTTCTTAAGTTGAGCTTTAAGCTTCTGAACATGTGTCTTGTTTCTTGCAGCAATCAGCATATCATCCACATATAATAGCAAATATGTGAAAACATCACTTTATTTAAAATAGGCACAACTATCATACTCATATCGATTGTATCTGACCTTAATCATGAAAGAGTAAAACTGTTTGTACCACTGTCTGGGAGACTGCTTAAGTCCATAAGGGGACTTCTTTAGAAGACACACCTTTTTTTACCTTCCTGAATATGAACTTCAGGTTGTTTCATGTATATCTTCTCATCCAGCTCACCATGCAAAAATGCTGTTTTGACGTCCATCTGCTCTAACTCTAGATCATACTGAACACCTATCACCAATAACATCCAAATAGATGTGTGCTTGACTACAAGAGAAATAATCTCATTGTATTAATATTCTCTTTCTGAGCATATCCCTTGGCAACTAAGCTTGCCTTGTGCTGCTCATTGTTTTTCTTGCGAAAAACACATCTGCAACCTATTGCCTTTGAGTCCTTTGAAAGATCGACTAATGTCCATATTTAGTTTCTATCAAAAAACTCCATCTCTTGCTACAGCTCCATGGCTGTAATCCACTTACCGTGGTCATCTGCCTCGATCGCTTCCCTGTAACTGTCAGGTCTCTTGTTCTATTACTAATTCGAAAGAGACATGGTCATCTTCTCAGCCATACCTTTTTGGTGGCACTATAACTCTGACTGACCGCCTCAACGATCTAGGTTGCTTTTAAGTAGCCTCATGTTCATCTCTATCTGAATCTGAGGAGTTCTCTTCTGATTTTTCAGACATTTTAGGGCTCTCTGAGAACTTAATTTTTTTTTTTAGTGTTTGTCAAACTGTCTGAAGCTCCACCTTACGCTTTATCCTCCGTCTCTGACTTTTCTTACAACATTGATTCTTCGTCAAAGATCATATCTCTGCTGGTAAAGGTACTCTTTTTCTCGGGATCCCAAAGTCTGAAACCATTAACTCCTTTGGTGAACCCGATGAAGCTACATTTCTTAGACTTGGACTCCAGTTTGTTCCTTTTCTGAGTATCAACTAAACTATATGCCAGGAAACTGAAAATTTGTAAGGTTGAATAGTCCACAGACTCTCCTTGCCATATCTCCTCTGGGATCTGAAGATCAATAGCTATTGATAGTGATATGTTTACCAGATAACTTGCATGATTCACCGCTTCTGACCAAAATTCTTCTGAAATGTCAGCCGATAATCTGATACTGCGGACACACTCTGTAAGTGTCTGATTCATGCGCTCTGCTACTATGTTTTGTTCTGGTCACCCTGAAATACTTAGCTGGTGTTTGATGCCCTTACTTACTAAGTAGTTTTTGAATTCTTTGGAGGTATACTCACCTCCATCATCAGACCTCAAAACTTTCACCTTTTGCCCCGTCTGATATTCTACCATATTTTCCACTTCTTGAACTTTTGAAATACTTTTGATTTCTGCTTCAAGAAATATACCCAAACTTTCTTTGAAAAACATCTATGAAAGTAACATAGTACCTAGCACCCCAATGGATGCTCCTCCACACATCCGTGTGAATGAGATCTAATAAGCCCTTTGTCTTGTGCTGTGATGTAAAGAAAGCTACTCTACGTTGCCTACCCATAATGCAAAATTTACAAAGATCAAGTTTGTAATATTTGATACCTGATAGAGCACTCCTTTTTGTGAAGGGCTTGAAGAACTCGCTCACTCATGTTATCCAAGATGCATGTGCAAAAGTCTTATAATATCTTCATTCTCTATTGCTGCTAAAGTGTCACCAATAATAATATTTTCTGTCAACTTGTACAACTTTGTTGTCCATTCTCCTTTGAGAACTGTCATGGAGCCTTTAGTAACTTTAATTCCTCTATTTGCACCAAAAAAACCTGTACCTTCGATCTTTCAAAGCTCCCAATTAGAGAAGATTCTTTTTTAAATCCGGAAGTGTCGAACATTCGTGAGGGTTCGAATCTGTCCATCAAACATCTTCATATGGATGTCGCTGATGCCAACAGTCTTATACATGGCATCATTTCCAATCAGGACAGAGCCTTCATTATAAGGCTTGTAAATACTGAACCACTCCCTTTTGGGACATATTGATATGTGCACCTCGAGTCAAGTAACCAAGCATCTAAGTATTTACCTTTTCCTAACTCAGCTGTCAAGAACATCACATGAATCCTCATCTGCTTATTCGACAACCCGGCTTGATCCGACTTTCCACTGGTACTACCCCATCAGAATCTTTGCCGCCTTTCCTCTTCAGCATCTCCTTGTATTTCATACAATTTTTCTTGATGTGCTCTAATTTCTTAGAAAAGTAGTAAGAGAAACCACTAGAAGCCTCTGAATCCTTTTTGGGTTCCCTATTCTTTGATCTTTCCCCTCTGGCCCTTGACAAACAATCTTGAGGCCTCCTCTGTAGAATTTTTCTTTATGTTGTTCTAAAGCATTTGCCTGACATTTTCTAACTTTAAGGTCTCCTTACCATACATGTTGTGAAAATCACCTAGAGGGGGGGTGAATAGGTGATAATGCTAATCAATGCACAATTTAAAAATTATGAAGCAACAATCTCACAAAGCAAGTGAATATAGCAATGAATGTAGAGAGCAAGTAATAAGAGCAATGAAAATAGAGCAAGAAATAAGAGCAAGTAAACCAAACGCAAACACCGAGATTTGTTATCGAGGTTCGAGCACCCAGCTCTACTTCCCCGCCTTCCCCAGAAGGATTCCAACCACTTCCACTATCACAAAGATGTCACAAATACACCGGAGTACCCAACTCCACAATCTCAAGTACAAGCAATCTATGAGTAGTCAAAAGATCACAAACTCTCTCTTGTAAAATTCTCTTCCCTTACAAAGGTCCTTAGAGAAAAATGAGTAGGAATGAAGCTCTTGTGTGTAAGGAGAAAAGAAAAAGAAATCAGAGAGTTCTTGAAAACACTTCAGAAAATGAGAGAGAATTTCAGCACAAAAACTAAGAAACCAAGTCTTTTTGAATGCCTTAAACTTTTGGAAACTTTGAGAATTTTTCTAGTAACCAATCTCTCCCTAAACACCTCTATTTATAGGAGAGGGCTAGGGTTAGGAGATAAAACATATTTAAGGCTAATCAGAAAGTATTAGAACCAAAACATGTCACTTAAACATACTTAAGTGAGAAAAGGACAAAAATAAACCAGCTCAGAAAACTAGCCGTTACTGTTCAAACGGCTAGCTCGGTCGACCGGCCCGGTCGACCGCTAGTTCAAAGAAAATAGCCGTTGCAGGCTACGGTAGACCGGCCGGTCGACCCAAACAAACAGAGAGCTCTGCTCTCAGACCCGGTCGATCCGGACGGTCGACCGTCCAAAGTCTGCCAAACGTGCACAGATTTGTGCACGTCGGTCGACCGACCCGGTCGACCGACTTCAAGCCAAGTCGACTTGTCAGAAGACTAGTCGACTGGATGAAGTCTGAAACAGAAAACTGGGTCAGAAAAACAGTTTTAAAAATATTTTAAAAAATCTTTTAACACTCCTAAAAATCACCAAAAATAGTTTTATCATTTTGCATTGATATATAAACATGTGGTAAAAAGTTTAGCTCAAATATCAATCAATATGAACTATTTTTGTCTCTTATCATTTTTACCAAAAACCAAAAACTGTATTTTCTAAAACTTGAATTTTGAATAGAAAATACGTTTTGTCCAAAACTCTTCCAAATACAAAAACATGATATTTAAACATTTTGAAGCATGATGTATATGGATATAATCCTATACACATGAAACATATATATATATATATATATATATATATATTATATATATATATATATATATATATATATATCATAGTTTTTGTCATTAATTCCAAAAATAAGTTTTGTTAAAACACAAAACTTAAAACACATGAACAGGTAAATCAAAGTAAGTTTGTAGGTTGAAGATTGTATACAAACTATTTTTGTACATGTTATAGGAAATATGTTTGGAAACAAGATGTGCGCAAAAACGTGTGTGATAGAGCTTCAAACCTATTCACTATTCTTTAACAAAACTCTAAACTAAAAACAAATCTAATAAATTATCTTGAGCAACCTTGAAGTCTTGAGCCATGCGATGCCTTGCTAGAGCCTTCTCTTCTATGTTCCTTCCTTGATGTGCAAAAAGCCTTCTTTGCTTCATGAACCTAGAAATTCTTGCAATAGCTAAGCAATGGCCTCCAAATATGGTACTAACTTGAAACTTATCTAAACAAACTAATTAGTACCAAATAACACTTATTTGTTTTGTTATCATCAAAACTCTAAACAAATGGAGAGTGTAACTTTTTGGGCCAACAATCTCCCCCTTTTTGATGATGACAAAACAAATAGGCTATAAACAAGAATATAGGATAGGGGAGGAGAAAGCTCCCCCTCAAATTATGCTATATTAAACAAAGAAAAACATAATTTGTAATTTGCAAGTAAGCACCATGAAACCAAAAACCAAAAACACTTGCAAAACACTTAAACTCAATTTACAAGAATTCATGAAAACACATCAAAAACTCAAAACATATATAAACTCATATGGAACCAAAACCATATGAACTCATATTTTCATACATAAACTCATTCTCCCCCTTTTTGTCATACATCAAAAAGGGTTAAGAAAACATTTTTATTCAATAACACAAACATTAAGTTCACCACAAATGAATGAAAATCTAGCAAAATCAAGTGGTTTAGTGAAAATATCGGCAACCAATTGAAATACAAAATCAAATTTTCTCCCCCTTTATGAAATACCAACTAAAACAATGTTCACTTTTATTTTAACAAGCCTAAGCATTGTTAAAAAAATTGAAACAAACATATATATGTATGGGAAATAGATACCAATTGAAATTGATATACTTGGAAGTGAAAGCATACATACATACAAAATATATGAGTATACAAGAAATGTCAAGATTGATACCAATTGAAAGAATTCAATGATACCAATTGAAATAACAATGAGATCAAATGTATATCTCATATTATCTAGCCTCCCAATCATGGTTCAAGTTTTAAATGATTTTCATTTTAAAGCATACATGAACATGATCTCCCATCCATCCTCCCATGGAAGGTAGGGGTTTTCAAAAGTAGGTTTGAAAATGTAGTATGTTTGAAAATCTCTACCATAGTGAAGAATACGAACTAGTTATAGGAAAAACTTTTAAAACTAGTACGAAATCCTTCAAGTAAGGAATAAAACAAAATTGTTTTTCATGAAACACATGTAAATCACATTATCACCAAACACTCAAAATTCATAAAGCTCATATCATAGTCTCATGAAAACAAATCATGAGTAAACTAAGAAAGTGAGTGAACAAGTGTTATGTGACACATACAATCATGAAAATATTCAATTAAGCTCATATGAAATTCCTTGAAAACATGAAATTCATCAAGATGTGAAATCACCAGTTGAAATCATCTTAAAAACATGAAATTCATTATAAATGTGAAATCACTTAGCAAACATGAAATTCATTCAAACGATTTAAACTTCAAGGCATATGTATGTCATGTACAAACTAAAGTATACATACATATTCTAAACACAATGAGACCACAAAAGTATATGCATGAAGGCACGTGGCTCAAGGATGTATATGTATAAATGATAGTTTGGACAAGATGGACATATACATGAAGTTAAAACAAAATAAGTAAAATGATGAATACAAGTCAAATGCAAGAATCATCAAAACTAGATTATACTAGTACATCAAGTGAATACAAATGAGCGTTCAAGCACAAACATATATAAAGGTCTATTTGTAGCTCACTAGTTGTACAAGTATAAATCCTAATCTTAATGAAAACTTATCATTCAAGCAAGTAGTCAAAACATGAAGCATAAAACGGGAATCATAACCCAACATGATAAACATAATAATCAAAAACATGAATTATTAAAACAAAAAAAATCATAGTCAACCATATGATTAGCATGACAAAGACATGTGCATTAGATCTATGATTAACATGATAGCTAAAACATAAAGAGAACACAAAATTTGGGTCCATATTAAACATGGGTGTCTCAACAACTAATCATGTAAAGTATAAGTCTAATAAGCATGGCAAATATCATACTAATCATGAAACAATAAAACATGATTCAACAAAACAAAAATCATAAACATCATAAACATCCAAATGATCATTATGTAAATGTATGTGCATTAGATCTAGGGCATACATGTTAGTTTAAACAAGGTGAGAACACTAAATATAGATTCATATAAAACATGGGTGCTCAAGTAACTAAACATGTATAACACTAATCTAATCAACATGACATAAGCATAATGAACAATAAAACAAGACATGCTATGAACATGAAAAGCATGCAAAATAAAAATGGGAGTTAGAGAATGATACCAAAACCGATGAAGGTGCATCTCTAGTTCTCCAAACCACGGTGGTTCTCCCACCAAATCTCCTTGAGAGTGAAGCATCCAAATGGTTCTCTTTTAAGCTTAGAACGCAACCACCTCAAGGCACCAATACCCTCACGTGATGCGAGAGCTCCCATCTACATCAAAAGTCAAGGAGGTGGTTTTTGGTGCCCATTTTCTTTTGGGTCCACGGGGGTTAGTATCTTTTCTAACCCAAACAAGATTAGTTGCTAAATTTTCATGATAAACACGATCATAACAAAATCTAGCAAGGTGGCCTTTTCGACCACAATGTGTACATGTGTACACATGAGCATACATGTTATGGTTGTGTCCGTGAAAAGCATGTGTATGCCGTGTAGAGTGTGCATGCAAAGATGGACCTTGTTTCTTGCGAACCAAGGTTTCCAAACGTGAATGATTCAATGTGCATTGGCTCAAAGTAGAGCCCAAACATTCAACACTTTTCTTCAAAATATTTATATCATTTTCAATAGTGGAAGATAAAGTGAGCATGCAATAGGTGTGCAAGAAGAAGAAGAAGCTATACTAGCATGGCACACATGAGAATCAATATCAATTTTCAAAGATTCATTTTTCTTCAAAACCAAATTCAATTCTTTTGTAATTGAATCAATTTTATTTTCAAAACAATGTTATCTTTTAAAACAAAATCCAATTTAGAAGATAAAACCTCATTGTTTTTCACAACATCATCACAATCATTTTTGTTTTTCAAAACTTCAATCTCATTAAGGGCAAGGTCTAGTTGAGATCTTAGTGAGTCACGTTTACTAGTGATCTCTTCCTTCTCTTGCAAAACCGATTCAAAATTAGAACACAAATCCTTTAATTCATTTTTCAAAACAAGGTTGTCCTCTTTCAAAAGATTGTGTTTTTCCAATAAATTTTCAAGCTTTTGAGCAAATTCCAAATTCAAAGTTTGAACTTCAAAACAACCATGGCAATAGGAACTAGAGCTATCATCTATTTGAGAATCCGATTGTACCTCAAGAGAGTTATTCCCTTGGACCATGAGGCAACACTCTTCGGACTTTTCTCTCTTAGATCTCCTCATCTTGTTGATAATCCTTGGAAGCTCGGGAGACGTCAATAAGCTCCAAACTGAAAAAAGCCGAGTCATAACAATCAAACACCAGTAAAAGATGTTCACTAAGAGATGCTCTAAGTGTTCTAAGTGCTAATGCATTAGCCTTTTTATGCTTGCTACTATTAGGGAAGGATTCCATAGTGGAGGCTTGATAAACTAGATGTCCTAGTCTTTTCAAATGGCTACTCATATTGGCCTTCCAAGCATCAAGTCTAATATGGTCAAACATAGGAGGGCTATCCATGAGAGCAAACTAAATGAGTGCAAATGAACAATGCAAATGAAGATTAGCAAACCAAGATCTTACTCCTAGGTGATTAAACCTAAATATCAGGAGCACTAGCTCTGATACCAATTGAAAATCACCTAGAGGGGGGTGAATAGGTGATAATGCTAATCAATGCACAATTTAAAAATTATGAAGTAACAATCTCACAAAGTAAGTGAATATAGCAATGAATGTAGAGAGTAAGTAATAAGAGCAATGAAAATAAAGTAAGAAACAAGAGTAAGTAAACCAAACGCAAACACCGAGATTTGTTATCGAGGTTCGAGCACCCAGCTCTACTTCCCCGCCTTCCCCAGAAGGATTCCAACCACTTCCACTATCACAAAGATGTCACAAATACACCGGAGTACCCAACTCTACAATCTCAAGTACAAGCAATCTCTGAGTAGTCAAAAGACCACAAACTCTCTCTTGCAAAATTCTCTTCCCTTACAAAGGTCCTTAGAGAAAAATGAGTAGGAATGAAGCTCTTGTGTGTAAGGAGAAAAGAAAAAGAAATCAGAGAGTTCTTGAAAACACTTCAGAAAATGAGAGAGAATTTCAGCACAAAAACCAAGAAACCAAGTCTTTTGAATGCCTTAAACTTTTGGAAATTTTGAGAATTTTTCTAGTAACCAACCTCTCCCTAAACACCCCTATTTATAGGAGAGGGCTAGGGTTAGGAGATAAAACATATTTAAGGCTAATCAGAAAGTATTAGAACCAAAACATGTCACTTAAACATACTTAAGTGAGAAAAGGACAAAAATAAACCAGCTTAGAAAACTAGCCGTTACTGTTCAAACGGCTAGCTCGGTCGACCGGCCCGGTCGACCGCTAGTTCAAAGAAAATAGCCGTTGCAGGCTACGGTCGACCGGCCGGTCGACCCAAACAAACAGAGAGCTCTGCTCTCAGACCCGGTCGACCCGGACGGTCGACCGTCCAAAGTCTGCCAAACGTGCACAGATTTGTGCACGTCGGTCGACCGACCCGGTCGACCGACTTCAAGCCAAGTCAACTTGTCAGAAGACTAGTCGACTGGATGAAGTCTGGAACAGAAAACTGGGTCAGAAAAACAGTTTTAAAAATATTTTGAAAAATCTTTTAACACTCCTAAAAATCACCAAAAATAGTTTTATCATTTTGCATTGATATATAAACATGTGGTAAAAAGTTTAGCTCAAATATCAATCAATATGAACTATTTTTGTCTCTTATCATTTTTACCAAAAACCAAAAACTGTATTTTCTAAAACTTGAATTTTGAATAGAAAATACGTTTTGTCCAAAACTCTTCCAAATACAAAAACATGATATTTAAACATTTTGAAGAATGATGTATATGGATATAATCCTATATACATGAAACATATATATATATATATATATATATATATATATATATATATATATATATATATATATATATATATATATATATATATATATATATATATATATATATATATATATCATAGTTTTTGTCATTAATTCCAAAAATAAGTTTTGTTAAAACACAAAACTTAAAACACATGAACAGGTAAATCAAAGTAAGTTTGTAGGTTGAAGATCGTATACAAACTATTTTTGTACATGTTATAGGAAATATGTTTGGAAACAAGATGTGCGCAAAAACGTGTGTGATAGAGCTTCAAACCTATTCACTATTCTTTAACAAAACTCTAAACTAAAAACAAATCTAATAAATTATCTTGAGCAATCTTGAAGTCTTGAGCCATGCGATGCCTTGCTAGAGCCTTCTCTTCTATGTTCCTTCCTTGATGTGCAAAAAGCCTTCTTTGCTTCATGAACCTAGAAATTCTTGCAATAGCTAAGCAATGGCCTCCAAATATGGTACTAACCTGAAACTTATCTAAACAAACTAATTAGTACGAAATAGCACTTATTTGTTTTGTTATCATCAAAACTCTAAACAAATGGAGAGTGTAACCTTTTGGGCCAACATGATGGTGGTCGTCAAGTGATTATAACTTAATGGAAGAGAAGAGAGTAACAGAAGAGTTTTGTCTTTTTCTTCTAGCTTAACCTCTAGAGCTAACAAATCACTTAAAATTCTATTAAAAGCATTGAGATATTATAAAATAGGCATACCTTCCTTCATCCGAAAGTTGTATAACTGCTTCTTCATGAATAGCTTGTTCGACAAACTCTTCGTCATGTAAAGGCTCTCCAGCCTACACCAAAGATTAGCAGTTGTCTCCTCGTTCATCACATTGCAGAGGACCTCATCTAATGGGCACAGTATGATCGTCGCCTTTGCGCGAAAGTCAATATTGTTCCACTAATCATCCTCCATCTTCGATGGCTCTTCTCAATACTAAGTAGGGCCTTATGTGTGTGCCTCCTTCACGAGCATCGATGTTCTTGCATCTTCCACAACAAAAAGTTAGACTTCCTGTCGAATTTCTCCACCTTGAACTTAGTTATCGTGATTGTCTTGCTAGCCATCGCTCTGATACCAATTGTTGATGATCTATCACCGATCAAACAACAGAGAAACACCGAGTTGAAGACTCAACAACGGAAGTGGAAGCGTAGAAGATCTACCACTAATAAGCAACTGAAACTAAATCACCACACAATTAAAGAACACCGGATTTAATGTGGTCTAGTAATATGCTTACGTCCACGAGGAGGAGGGGAGAATTCTTTATTGAAAACAGAGAAGAAATTACAAGAGTTACGAGAAGATCTCTCTCTCTCTCTCTCTCACAACTCTGAATGGTGAAAATCTGAAATTCTCTTGAATTCTTGACACACCCTCAAAAGGCCATACCCAAAGGGTTTATATAGGCACCTAGGATGATTTTAGTTCAACACAAACTCTAATAACCAAAATTAGCACCACCTCAGAGAAATAGGAAATCCGAATCCAAACCAAAATAGAAAACAAAATCGTATTAGGAAACTATCAGAACCCGTATTAGTCGACTAATGCCCAGTATTAGTTGACCATACCCAGAATCTAGTCGATTACTGCAATGCAATCTGAGAATCCAACTTTCTATTGTAGGGCCTAGTAGACTATACCAAAGTATCAGTTGACTAGCTCAAGACCTAATCGACTAATAAGACCTATTAGTAGACTAATAACATGCACAATGCCTGTACATGTTCGTGCTTGATTTGTGAAGCTTATAACACCTCTACCTGAACCTCAATTTTTCTCTAATGAATATGAGACACTCCAAATACTAACAGGAAGCAGCAAAGTGATGTCGAGGCACAAAGAAGAGAGGGCTCATAACAACTCAAGGGTTGTCCCATTTATCCAATATAACGTTAAATTCTTTTTATGCGTGAACCCAACTTTTCAAGCAACTCTTTTTATCTATCTAAGTTAATGCCAAACACAAATCATATAAACTCACCAATATTAGCTTTATAGCCAGAAACTCACCTTAAGCCTGAGATTGATTTCTCAAAAACAAATCTAATACTAGCTTTACAACCATAAACTCACCTTAAGTTTGAGATTGATTTCTCAAAAACAAATCAATATTAGCTTTATAACCATTAGAATTCTATTTCACTAGTCAAACTGAGAGAAAACAATAAGATTGACTAGAAATAAGATCATCTTGATGACGACATTCTTAGCCTCGAAGCTGGAACTGTTGTTAATGATATAGCTGCAGAAGGTCTAAGCCTAAAAATAGATGGCCCTGCAAAGAAGCACCGGAAGGAGCGCGAGTAAGATCTTGAAATTGAATGAAAAAGAAGCAAGTTAACCAAAAGGGCTTGTGGAGGATGAAAAGTCCAAAATCAATACAAATAATGGACTTTTGATTTCAAATCCAAAATCAGTTGAGCCATTCTGACAGAAATCAACAATTATAGTGCACAGTAATGATGCTATTAGACTAGGTCTTGGCTTCACGACATAAGGGTTCGTGAAAATTAATTCATGTATTTAAAGATTTAAGTATTTGAAGCTACTAGAAAGTCAGTAAAGACTCAATTGTTGTCATAGTCTACTGATTCTTGTTCAAAAAAGAATAATTTATCACAGCTCGGCCTGCACCAAATAACAGACTCCTAAATAATAAAACTCATCTTTTTTTTTTCATGACTTTTGCCGGCCCAATAGTTTGCTTGGAGTCGGCAAAAAAGGAAACTCACAGCTCCTACATCTAACCCCACCATTATACGCCAAACCCATCTTCTTCTCCCCCAAATCCCTCTCTATTTCTTCAAGAAATCACGAGGTACAATCATATCCATCAACATCTTCTAGTTTCTAGATCCCCATAGAAATTCTAATTAAGTTAGGGTTTCTTTTCTACCTTTTGCTTCCTCCCAGATGAAGAAACCCCCTTCTTTCTTCCCTCCCTTCCACCTTCGACGCCGCTGCTGATGCTGACGATTTCCATGGGTCCCACCGGCGTCCTGCCCCTCTCGCCGGTGTCGTCGCCGCCGACGATCCCCGACCCGGCCGACCCGTCGATGGCGTGGTACGGCGGCAACATCCAGTACCTCCTCAACATCTCCGCCATCGGCGCGGCCTCCTGCGTCCTTCTCTTCCTCCTCGTCAAGCTCCGCAGCGACCACCGCCTCATCCCGGGGCCCTCCGCCCTGCTGGCCAAGCTCCTCGCCGTCTACCACGCCCGCATCGCCCTCCACTGCGGAGCCGACGCCGCCCAGTTCCTCCACATAGAGCGCTCCAGCTTCTTCGTCCTCCTCTCCCTCTCCGTCCTTGCCCTCCTCGCTGCCCTCCCGCTCAATCTCTACGCCGGCACCGCTCCCATCCTCGATGATTTCGCCCGCACCACCATCACCCACATCCCCAAGGGCTCGCCTTTGCTGTGGGTCCACTTCCTCTTGATGATCTTGATCGTCCTCGTCGCCCATTTCGGAATCTCCAAGATGGAGGAGACGCTGAGGATCACAAGATTCCAAGACGGGAGTGTTGGTGTTGACCCCAATTCTTCTTCTTCCACTTCAACTTCTTCCAATTCCATTGCCATTTTCACCATCATGGTGCAGGGGATTCCCAATCGCTGGCAGCCGATAAGGCCCCGCTCGAGGAGTATTTCCAGCACAGGTATCCGGGAAAGGTGTACAGGGTGGTTGTTCCGTTCGATCTCTGCTCACTGGAAGATCTTGCTGCCAAATGGGCCAAGGTCCAGAATGAGATTTCTTGGTTGGAAGCTCGACTGGATGCTAGAAATGCCAATGGTGGTAGTGAAGATGATGATGATGATGGGATGCGTGACAGTAGTTGCAGTAGTGAGAATCTTCTTCGTCTGTGGAGGAGAAGGTTGAAAGATTTGTGGGTGACATTTGCTGCTAAATTGGGATTCACTGATGAAGACAGGTTGAGGAAGTTGCAGAACTCGAGGTTGGTGTTGGAGACTAAGCTGATGGATTACAAGGAGGGACGGGCACCGGGGGCTGGGATTGCTTTTGTGGTGTTCAAGGATGTTTACACCACCAACAAGGCTGTGAAGGATTTTAGGACGGAGAGGAAGAAGAAGCCCATTGGGCAGTTCTTCCCTTTGATGGAGCTACAGCTTGAGCGGAGCCGGTGGAGGGTGGAGCGTGCCCCGCCTGCCTCTGACATCTATTGGAGCCACTTGGGTTTGAGCAAGCTCTCCCTGACACTCCGACGGGTAGCAGTCAACACCTGCCTTCTCCTCATGCTCCTTTTCTGCAGCTCGCCTCTTGCCTTGATCAGTGCTATGAAGAGTGCTGCTAGGATCATCAATGCCGAGGCAATGGACAGTGCTGAGTCATGGCTAGATTGGCTCGAGGGCAGGGGCTGGTTCGCATCCGTGATTCTCCAGTTCTTGCCCAATGTCCTTTTATTTGTGAGCATGTATATAATCATCCCATCTGCGCTCTCTTACCTTTCCAAGTTCGAGCGGCATCTAACTGTGTCTGGGGAGCAACGAGCAGCTTTGCTAAAGATGGTTTGCTTCTTTCTCGTGAATCTCATTCTATTGCGAGCTCTGGTAGAGTCGTCGGTGGAAAGTGCTATACTTGGGATGAAGAGGTGTTACCTGGATGGCGATGATTGCAAACGAATTGAGCAGTACATGAGTGCCTCGTTCCTTTCAAGGTCATGCCTTTCTTCACTTGCATTTCTCATAACAAGTTCTTTCTTAGGGATATCGTTTGATCTGTTGGCTCCAATACCTTGGATAAAGAAGACCATGAAGAAGTTTCGGAAAAATGACATGCTACAGCTGGTTCCTGAGCAGAATGAGGATTACGTTCCAGCGCAGAACCAGGAATCAAGTGATAATCTTAGGATGCCTCTAATGTCAGAGAGAGAAGACAGTTCTGGATTGAATGGTATTGAAGGTCAGGATCTTACAGTATACCCGATAAACCGGAGCTTCCGTGCCCCAAAACAGACGTTTGATTTTGCACAGTACTATGCTTTTAACCTTACCATATTCGCTCTCACCATGATCTATTCATTGTTTGCTCCATTGGTGGTTCCTGTGGGTGCCGTTTACTTCGGATACCGCTATATAGTGGACAAGTACAACTTCTTGTTTGTGTATAGAGTTCGAGGCTTCCCATCTGGCAATGACGGGAAGCTGATGGACCGGGTGCTGTGCATCATGCACTTCTGCGTGATCTTGTTCCTTCTCTCTATGTTGCTCTTCTTCTCAGTCCGGGGAGACTCAACTAAGCTGCAGGCAATATTTACTCTTGGGTTGTTGTTCTTTAAACTGCTTCCTTCCAAGACTGAGGCCATTCAGCCATCTATATTGGAAGGTATGCAAACTGTGGAAAGCTTTGTTGATGGGCCAACTGACTACGAGATATTTTCACAACCTGAGTTTGACTGGGATATATATCAACTATGAGGAAGGGCCAGATCTTATTCAGCTTTTCGCTGGCTTCCATTAGTGTGCAGCACACATCATTAGTGTAAAATTAGATGTATTTTTGTGATGGTTAAGTACTTCTGGTTTGGTAACAAAGGCTTTCTTTTATATGAAGTTGAATGTCCTTAATTGATTTGGTGTACAATATTGTTTTTTCTTCTTTTCTCTCATTTATCCTTCTGTGTGCCATCATTTAATTTATCTGCATTTTGTATTCTAGCTATCATCAGAAGTTAGATGATAAGCACAAAAATTAAGCAGTATTATCTTGTGACTTTCTCTTCACAGCAACACTTTATATTTCTTGTAACTTTGACAGAGCTTTGCTGTCAACTCATTTGAGTGTTTGCTCTACACTCTTTTTCAAATCTTGCTTTGTACCAATTGACTTTCCAAATGAATTAAATCCTTAGCTCTGTTCTCTTCAGTTGTTGCTGATTCATGATAACAATTGATTCATGTAAGTTCATTTACATTTTATCAATCTGATCTATTTGGATTTTTCAGCATTTTAATTTTCTTTACTATGCTGCATGAACCCTGATAACTGGGAAGCTTAGTAAGAACTATTGAACACTTTCTTTACTGTAGTACAAGACTAACATTTGTTTCAGTTTGTCTCAAGGTAAACATCATCATAATGTCTAAGGTGAGCAGGTTGAAGTTACAGTTCCACCCACTTAACATTTGTTTCAGAGTTGGGCATCTAACCGTTGCATTATTGACAAAAAGTGAAAAAAAAAAAAAAAAAAAAAGAGAGTCCGATATCTTGGTCTGTTGTTGATCATGTAACTGTATTATTAGTTATGCAGTTACTTTGGATACCTTACATTTGTTTTTTGGTTTTGCTTCTTTAATTTATATTTTTGCTATGAAATTGTAAATAATGAGGCGAAGAGCCTGGTGCAAGGACCTGTTATAAGATAATATTCATGTACGCTTTACATCTAGAAATCATTTGAAAATTGTTCTCATTTGATCAAACAGCGAAATTGTTTAACATCTTATTATAACTTACTTATGGAAAATGAACATTCAGTTGTATATAGTGAGGTGAAGAGCCTGATGCAAGGATCTTTTATAATTTTATGTTCTATTCATGTATTCTTTACATTTAAAGTCATTTGGACTTTGTTGGTACCATTTAATCAATTACCAGAAATTGTTTAACATCTTCTTATAACTTACCTTTTCTATTTTTTAATGAAATATGTGTATGACTCCAAACTTACGGTGCCAAAATGCTTATGCATTCAACACATTATGAAAAGAATCTCATCATTGCAATGCCATTTATAGTGGTTTTCTTTCCTCATAGTATAATGAAATTTGTTGATCTTTTCTAGGTAGGTGAGGTTAGGTTGTCAGTGCAATTCTTTCTGTGCTTAATATGAGCACAGACCACTAACAGGCTAAAGAAAGTTGGTTCTAGTTTCTCAGCTCCACATTTTAATCTTTCTAACATTATTTTCATCTTGTGCCGACTCATGCTGTAAACAAAAAATGTTGGAATAATGTTTAAGTGGTTCAGCCGGAAGCTAACAGTTCCTGTTTGTCTATAATTTGACAGTTCCAGAATTGGACATGTATATAGTTTCTGATCTTCAGTGATTTGTGGACTACATAGAAGTCATTGTTCTTTTACTTATATCCTATAGAAGCTAACATCTCGATGTGTTAGGTACAGTTTTTTTTTAAATGAAGTCATTATTATTATTTCCCAATGATGACCAGCGCCTCATATTTTACTATGACTGACTTTTTTGTAGTGGATATATCATCATCATTTGAAAGCGCAAGCTTGAAAGGCTTGTCTGGGAGATAAATGAAGGAAAATTCATTTATCTATGAACAAAAAGAGTGCGCTGAGACTGGTAATACATCTATTCTGACCCTATATTAACTTTTCATTTGTACATAACTAATACAGTTTCATCTTTGACTGCTAGATACCAAAGTTCAGACACAAATGGGATTGACAGGAGTGAGAGGTAATATATGTGCTACTTTGTCAAAGTATGGGTGATTAGTGCCATCTATTTAAGTTCTCGATCAAGTTTGTTATGTTTGTTAATGCAATATTTTTCTTTTTCTTTCTAGGTTACTTAATTTTAATGCTAGAGTAGAACATATGCACAACAGACGCACAGAGACACTCGTGTAATACACTTGAAAGGTATTCTTTTCATCATTGATTGATCTTTTTAAACTTTTGGTCGTTTGCTATATCAGTTGTTGTACCTCTTTCATGTTTATTTTATTGATATTGTAGTATATCAATGAAGCAAATTTAACACTTCGTTCCCTTAACGTTGGTCCTATCTCTATGTGAATCTTATGTCAATTTGACGAACTGAGATCCATCCACAGAATTCCTCCCGAGTTAATCGTTCCTTAATTGAAATTTGTAGTAATACTTTTAAACCAAAATTTTAATTTTGATAGAAAATGTGGATGCTATTACAGAATGATTTACATATATATATATATATATATTGCTTATTATGGTAAAGGAGAGCGATAATTTTAGTTTTGATGGAAAAGTGGTTGCAATCAATGCGATCATTTAGCATATAGACAATGCTTGTAATATGGTAGATAGAAATCTGAGAGTGACCGGTCCATATATTGTTAATGACAACGCTTTCGTGTTGAGAAATTGATGTATTACATTTTTTGTTACCTAGTAATAAAGTTGTTCGGTGCTTGAAGATTTGTGAAAGTTTACTTGTCACGGAAAAAGGTTCAAACATTTTTTAATTAAGATGCTATGTAGTGATGATATGAAACAAGTAATGATTATGCAACCATGTAACAAGTAGCTAAAATGCATGGACTGTGATGCACTTTGATATCAGTCGAGAAATTATAGGTATTGCTGAGATTTTGGGTTAGTATATTTCAAGTTGCTTTAAAGCAAATGAGAGCAGAAAAGCTGTAGGGGTAGAGGCTGGTTTTTGGAGAAGCAGTTTATTACGTGTGTGCGCGCTCGCACGCACAGAAGACTGAAAGAGAGAGAGAATTGCACAAATTATCATGAAATCAAAATTGCCACCACTCTTTGAAACTCTCTGAGAATATTTGAGCACGAACTGAGAAATGAATGATCCTATTTGAATTTATGGTTTCAAAAATTTCAAGGTTATGGAACATTTGTTGAGTAGAGTTGCAATGATCAATTTTTCTTGCCATGAGAGGTTAGATTGCTAATGTATTCTTTTGTTCGATATGATTACAGATCATTAACAAGCACCAAACCAATTGGAACTAGTTACTTAGTCAGCTCCACATCTTCTCATCAGTTGTGAGTTGTGACTATCTATGATATTCTGATCTTGTTTAGGTTGGTGTTTTCTTTCCTTCACCAGTTTTGCATGTTTAAAATTCTTTTAAGGTATCTCAAATTTGCGTGATCATATTAGCAGGCCCAGAGTACAACAAGTTGGCAAAATCCCCCATCTCTTCTTTAGAAGAATCCAATATCATAGCAGTCAATATCGACTCTTCTGTTTGACAGCACAATAAGGATACATTTTCTGCATCCATTTGTCATACTTCTTTGTATCGCTTCTTGGAACTATATTTATTACCATTTCATCTTTCTTTTTCATGAAGATAGTTCTCATACGGCTTTGCTCATTCCACATAGTATCTGCCACTGCTTAGTTTAACAAAAGTTAATAGGAAGAGAAGACATCTGAAGAGTACTAACTGTTACATTTATGGATAACAACGATTAGGCAACAATAGGAAGGTCTAGTGATTGTTACTCTTAGACCTACTATTCAAATAATTGGAAAAAAAAAACTTTCTTGTTGACTCAGAAAAAAAAACTCTTATTGTCAATCTCAAAAATCTGATTTTCAATGTCAAAATATGAAGAATAACTGTGATCATTACCATCTCTAACTAAAAAATTGTTATGAGAGATCAAACTCCAAATATCCCTGATATCAAGTAAATAATCAACATTAACTATAACTACTATTATAATTTATAACTACTATTATCACTCCAACTAGGAATGTTTTTCTCCTTATCATTTAGAAGAGGCTCCTCACTTCACCAGTATATCCAACAACATTTAGACTATCCGTTGATTTACTTAGCGCCCATTTATGTTCTAACTTCTCCTTATCCTTAGACAACATCGAATTGAACCACTAGAGAGCAACATGACCTATATGGAAAATATTTTTTGCTCACAAAATATATTACTCGAAAAGAAGATAACAAGGAATCAGTGATTAGTTTTTACCCATTTTGTTCGACTGAAGGAGGAAACGTTACAAGGGTGTATAATTATATATCTATTTTCATTTTAGTGGGATATGTGGTCAGGAGTTCTGACTTGAAGGCTGAAGAAGCACCAGCTGGAGGTGAAATGAGGATCCATGTGTTTCCTGAAGACAGGTTTATGTGGGTTATGGGTTTACAGACTGAGAGTTTCGACAATTGAAATTCTTAGCAGGTTTTGTTGTGGTTGTGGTGTGTAGAAGCAGCACAGAAATAACACGTGAGTCGAGTAGGATGCTCAGCAAACTGGAAGGGAAGCTGTTGCGCGATTAGGTTGTTAGAAATTGTTGTTTAGTGGTTAGGAATATGAGATGGATACCGGGCATCTCTGGGTCATTCAGTGGCCAGTTGATTGTGATGTGAAGGCAAGGCTAACAAGATTGAGTGGCGACACAGGAAATTCAATCTTTGGTATAAGAGAGAATGCGCTAAACTATGAGTATTAAGATGAGGTTTCTGGGGGGGACATATGAGATCATTACATGATGGGAATTGTCAGAATATACTTTATCCAGTTATGTGAAGCTACAGTACAATATGCAGTTTTGGGTAGATCCAGTACAGGCATCATATGAGATCATTATACGGTCGAAATTGTCAGAATATACTTTATCCTGTCACGTGAAGCTACATTATGGTATGCAGTTTTGGGTAGGTTCGGTACGTGAATCATTTTGGTTAAGGTTACTGTAATTTTATCATTCTCATGGTTCTCTTCTAGCAGGCATGTGCAGCAAATTCCCGAACCAGATGGGTTCTGACACTCTACAAAGATGAACCCGATCTTCGAGCTTACTCTTAATCTATTATGCATAATATATACATAAAACCCTAATGGTATGAAAGGAGGCAAGATTACCCATGGTCCAATTCTAATGTTGTGACATGGTTCTTCTATGGAAGATAAGGCTGTCAAGAATTGTGTGAACCTGTCTACTATTGAATAGTTTCTGTACCATTTCTTAGCTCCATCAGACAACTTTTTCAATGATGTTCAGTTCAAAGAGAATGAACCGTCTCCATGGTTCCAAGTCGCGGTCTCGGCCGCCGACTCGGCGGGCACTGAGACGGATTGGTCTCGGCGACTCGCATTGGTATCGGACGATACGCGCAAAACGCTACATAGAAAGCTCAAAAAGTTTTGAAAAAATCACGACAAATCTTAAAAAAATGTTGATATCCACATTCATGTATTACATGTCCAAAATATATCACCTAGCACACTAAACATAAAGCGAAAGTATAAATACACGCGTCGTTGGTAGAAGCATATCAAAATACATGCACAATATAGTAAAAACTACATTCATAAATACATGATAATGTAGTTATTTCCACATTGAATTGCGATGAGGTACAAAATCATCATAATGCCGAGTCGACCGAGTCAACTCCGATTCTCGGCTGAGTTGGTCTCCTCTGAGTTGAGTCGACTGACTCGTGACTCGGACTCGTCTCGGAGCGGGCTGAGACGGATACGACTCGGCCGACTCGTCTCCGACTCGGCCGAGTCTTTGAACCATGCGTCTCCTTCCACCCCTGACATGCCTCTTGGTACTGATGGCTTTATATTTATTCTTTCAAAAGAAATGTTTGGCGGTCTCATTAAAATGACATATAGAGGCTGTGCAGTTCTTTTCCCCAGGCGGCAAACTCTTTGGAAAGCTTAATTATTTCCTGGTAATATTTTCTTTTAATGCTTTTATTCAACCTCATACGTAAAATTCTTGTTGGCCTTCGTACTTGTGCAGGCTTGGGGAGATGCTTGCTGGAGGGGTAAACAAAATTAGGACTTGTCACATCTGGACCTGGTTAATTAGTAGATGACGCTTGGTGGTGTGATGTCATTCCATTGCCATCCAAACAACATCTCATGTCATGTGATGTGCCCTTAATATGAGCTACTATCAGGTTTTACTTTTGGGAGATGAAAATGCAAAAGTGGGTATGTTTTACTTTAATATTGTCTGGAAAGATGAGAAGTTCAATTTGAGCTTTCGAAACATAGCATGTGAGGTGCTATTGGACAGGATAGGAATGACATTAATTCTTAACTGCACCCAAGCTGTATTACTGCTGCTTCTTGCTAATTAACCAGGTCCACAGCCACAGAATAACTGTTCTATTAATTTTGATTATGGGGATTATTTGTAATTTACCGCATAATTATTTTCTTCTAGCAGATACAGATAGGGATATGGATACAGTTCAAATTGTCCATATTTTGTAAAGTGGAGTTTGTATTTGGATTCAATACAGATAATAGCTGGATATTATTGAAACCAATATGCCTTGGAGAAAAATGGATACAACCTTTAGCTTATACCCCCTTCTTACGCTAAAGGGGCCAAAAATATATGAAATCTCAGTAGTTCAACTTGTGAATAATCAAGATTGTCACATAGTGTAATACTAATAGACTTTAACATGAATGTTGTGGGCATGTGTTGCATAATTTGATGAGCTATTTGGATATTTTGCATAGTGAACCAGTGTACATATGTTAAATGGACGGATATTGGATATCTATATCTGCCAGAAACAAAAAAGGAACTTAGATTAGATACTTCAACTTTTTTACAAACCTCGATGCTAGTAGTGTCTTTTTTTTTTTTTTTTTGGGGGGGGGGGGGGGTGGTGGGTCTTGCAGTCGATAGTAAATAATCTGGATAGTCAGCATATCCTCCAACTGGAGGCAAACTTTCCAATGGTGATAAGGAGATTGGAGAAGGGAAGATGCACAGAGAAAAATGAAAAAGAATGAATAACAAACATGGAA
This sequence comes from Agave tequilana, assembly GCA_038442645.1. Lineage (NCBI taxonomy): Eukaryota > Viridiplantae > Streptophyta > Magnoliopsida > Asparagales > Asparagaceae > Agave > Agave tequilana. The sequence continues at coordinate 239,509 of JAVJIF010031253.1, forward strand.
AACATCATTATAAAGCTACAGTCCAATAATTAATATTATAGAAAGTGCTTGAAGGTGCTTTAACAAGCTGCTCTGTTTTCCTTGTAGCTGGTAGCGGAAATTAAAGTTGTATGGATATTTCCTTTGTGGCCTAGACAAAGATTAAGATCCAAAGTAGCTAAATCAATCTGTGTCTCTAAGTAAGCTATTGGATGATGTTGGATGAGATTTTTGCCATTTTGAATTACTTCTGAATTCCATTTATTGATAAGATGACCACCAAATATAGGTTGTGTGTCCATGTATTAAAGGGTAGTTACACATTATCAGATTAAGGGGGCTGTGAAGAATGCCCTAAAGCATTGGGTGAAGATAACATTAAATCTAAGGTGGTCATTAACTGAGGCAGAGGGGTGAGAAACAAATAAGGAAAAAGACAAAGGCACAAACAAGGCTTTAGGAAGAGGATGTTACACTCATTGGGTCCAGATTCCAGAAAGCATTGGATGAGGATACCGTTAAATCTAAGGCTGCCATTAACTGAGGCAGAGGGGTGAGAAACAAATAAGGAAAATGCAGAGGCACAAACAAGGCTTTAGGAAGAGGATGCTGCACCCATTGGGTCCAGATTCCAGATTCCAGAAAGCCTGGAGTTTGGACCTGCACATATATATGCTGTTAAAAGGGAAAATAAAGGAAATTAGGTTAATAGTCATTGATGAGGAAGAATGCAAAAAGGGGGAGAATATTTACTGATGGGTTTCCTCTAGGCATATGTGGTGTAGATATCATTATACTGTGTGTGAAGCAGTTAAATAATTTGGACTGGGCTACTAGGTAGAAGCAGTACCAGCTAAGTCCCCGTTGAAAAAGGCAATGGAGAAGACACCAGAGGCTCTTTAATCTTAAACAAAACATGCATGGGACACAAATGATGTTTTGAACTTCGAGGACCACAATGGCTGGAGGTCTTCCTCTTATGGTTGCAACCTTAAGAGCCTACAATGTCTGAGAAACATTGGAGCTGATTACAAATAAGAAACATAGGAGCTGATTACAAAGGAGTCTCTGTGATGAAGATATCCATCTTCTGGATGAGTTTGATGGTTTATCCCCTGTTTCCATAGCACGATAGATGAGCTTTTGAATCTAAAAGTGGCTAAGAATGATGATTGATGATTATATTTTAATCTAGGTGATGTAAAATGGGATGGATCGCAATCACCTTCAAATCAATATAATTGGGAACTAGGGTTCTGAAAGAGTAGTGGGAAAAATTATGATTTAAGAAAAGAAATAGAAAAAAAGGATAAATTTGGGCTTCGTAACACTTACACCACGAGCTTCACACCCTAATCTCAAGAATTCAGGCTAAAAAAATTAAACTGGAAAGCTTTTAATTCATTCATTGTCTAATATAAAAGATGTCTGGGGCTATTTATAGGCTTTACAAAAGTCCGGTTCCCGAATATAACCGAAGTGGTACTAAAAACACAATAAAAGAAAGCAACTAAACTCAAAATAAACTAAGACATAAAAACAATTAGTAATTGGTGTGATGTCTCATCATTTCTCCCGAATTTGGGGATAACTCGACCCTGTCGAGTGTAAATCTCTCCATACAAAGCATCTCAATCGTGTCATGGTGGTGGTCTGGGAACCATTGGTTAACCATTAGGTCTGAACCACTGTTTTAGAGGTGGGGCTGACCTCCATGACAGATCAGCTGCAATCGATGGTAGATCTGAAAAGGCACATGTAGCTGAAAGAGTCAAATCCGCTTCAGTGAATAATGAACTGACCTTAGGGTCCCATGGAAAATCCAACTAATCAGTAATGGAAGTAGTCATCCCCAGGACTCTAATAGGATATATAAGTTGAGCGTGCAACTGAATCTCAGTCTCGAGAGGGAACCTCTCAGAGTGAATTATAACTATCACCATATTTTTTAAGTGCAAATTCTTGCAAAATACTATGTGAATATGCAGCAAATTTATAGTCATCTTTGCAAATTGTTATCTGTCTTGAGATCTTATTATGTAACAGGCAAATGCGATACATCAGACTCATTAGGTGCAACTCCTAAAGATAGGACAAGGAGATATATAGGTTTCTTAGGTGGATGTACATCAGATACCGCCAATGTTCTAAAATGCGTTTTCAGTACTCACGCGATCCGGGAGCGCATAATGCTTAAACAATTTAAATGACGATTAAACGGATTACATTTTATTAATATTATAATAGTTAAAACATGCAACTATGGATGCTATAAAGTCTCCAAAAAAAATAAAAAACCTTATCAAACTTCACATGAAAAATTGAGTTGATAGTAGCATGAAAAATTAAGAAGAGGACTCATCTTTTTGCTCGTCATGTGATGAATTAAATAATGAATCACTGATCGGCAAGTACATAACCTCAAAAATCTACAAATGCAAAAAAAAAATAAGAGAATTAATTAGACGATTAATCTATTAAAGTAGTAAGTATCCAAATTACTAAAAAAACTCAAATGAACATAGATTATCAAGTTAGAAATAAATAAATATTAGCAAACCACATAAGTACAAAACCACAAAATATCAAGTCCAACATCATAATCATGACACGAAAACATAAGTCATTAGTTACTATTACATCCTAATCCAAAATATAAAAACAAGTTTTTGATATTCAAAATAACATAAATACCTCCATTTCCATCTCTATCTACTCATCCTCATCATCATCTTCATAGCAAACATCAGGATCTGACTCCCTTCGGAACTATCCACAATATCAACACACCCTCTTCCTCCAAATTCTTTCCATCTTGATTATCCTTGAGAATGTCATCAAGTACCGCACCCGCACTAGACGAGCCCTCAGCTCTTCTCCCTCTGCATGTCCTTCTCCTTGCAGTCCTTTTGCTCCTAATATGATCTTCATTAGCCCCACTTGCCGCTGCAACAAGATCCGAGTAAGGCCAGAACCAGGAAAGATCTCTCTTCCTCATCGATCTCTCATCTCTCTCTAACAACTATCTGCTTCCAATACAATGCTCTCGAATCATCTTCGGCCACAAGCACATCCTTGTACTCTTACCCATTCCTCTTCTTTACTGTTCTCTTCAGTGATCGAAAACTCGGCGGAGTCGGATACGACTCGGCCGAGTCGTATTCGACTCGGCCCCTTCCGGTACAACTCGGAGGCCCGAGTCAACATAGGATCACCGAGTCGGCCCGGATCGGGTCCGAGTCAGACCTGATCCGGGCCGACTCGGCGCCCGTGACTCCGCCCTTAAAAACGCGCTGAGGGAGAGAGAGATCAGATCTGATCTCTCTCTCTCGCGCTCGCCGTCCCCCCCGCGACGCCCTCGCCGTCCCCCTGCGTCGCCGTAGCCGTCGCCGTCGCCGTCGTCGTCCGTCTGCAGGTAAGTTCTCCCCTCTCCCTCTCAGTCTCTCTCTCTCCCTCTCTCTCTGTGCCTCTCTCCCCCTCTCTTTCTCTGTCTCTCTCCCCGCAGCGGCGCTCGCTCTCTCCCCCTCTCCGCAGCGACTCTCTCTCCCGGCTCTCTCCGCAGCGACCCGCAGCGACTCTCTCTCTCTGTCTCTCTCTCTGTCGGACTCTCTCTCTCCCTCTGTATCTCTCTCTCACTCTGTATCTCTCTGTCGGACTCTCTCGCTCACTCTGTATCTCTCTCTGTTGGATTCTCTCTCTGTATCTCTCTCTGTATCTCTCTCTCTGTCTCTCCCTCTCCCTCTCCCTCTCTGTCTCTCTCTCCCTCTCCCTCTCCCTGTCAGTCTCTCTCTGTCTCTCTCTGTCCCTCTCTCTCTCCGTCTCTCTCCTCCACTGTGTCCCCTCTCTCTCCTCTGTCTCCGTCTCTCTCCTCTCTCTGTTCCTCTCTCTCTCTCTAATTAATTTGCATTTAATGTCATTTAATTTAGTTTAGTTTAGGTAAAGTAAATTTAACTTAATTTAGGTAATTTAATCTAATAAAATTTTGTAATTAAGTTAGGTAATTTAATAATTTTATTGAAGTTAGGTAATTAAGTTAGTGTAGGTTAATCTAGTATAAACTAGTTTAGTTTAATTTAATTTAAGTTTCATTTAATTGAATTTAATTTAATTAAATTAGTTTAGTTAACTTAATTTAGGTTAATTTAATTTAATAAAGTTTTGTAATTAAGTTAGGTAATTTAATAATTTTATTGAAGTTAGGTAATTAAGTTAGTGTTGCTTAATCTAGTATAAACTAGTTTAGTTTAATTAATGTAGTTTCATTTAATTGAGTTTAATTTAATGTTTTTTTAATTTAGTTATTTTAGTTTAATTTAATTTAACAGATAATTTTTTTAATTTCAGTATGGCTCCAAAGCAACGCGATATTGGATGGGAACATGGTACCCCTGTTGGTGGAAGTAGAAAACTTGTGAAGTGCAATTATTGTGGGAAAAAGTCCATGGTGGTATCACTAGATTGAAGCAGCATATAGCACATGTACCCGGTCAGGTGGAAGGATGCTTGCGAGTATCAAAAGAGATCTCAATAATGAGACATCTTTCTGAAGGTAGCAAAGAAAGAGCGGCCATTAAATCTAAAAAAGACCGACTTATGAGATCTTTAAGTGAGGAAGATTTCTATGATGTGACCGAAGAAGATTCTGATAATGAAATTGAAGAAGTTGGTGGTTTAGAAGGAGTTGAAAGAAGACAACTGAAACAAGCCATGAAAGAAAGTCGTGAAATGGCTTGGAGATCGGCAGGAGTTGATATTGGTGGCAGTAGTTCACAGCCTTCAGGATCAGGGAGTAACCGTGGATTGCGTCGGAGTATGACTATGAGAGAAGCTGAAATTCCAGCTCGTGGTATTGATCCTTACATGTTCCCAACAAAACAGAAATCAATCAAAAGCATGTTCTCAACTGAGAATATGAAAAAAGTTGGGAAATCCGTGGCGAAGTTCTTTCACTACAATGCAATACCATTCAATGCAGCTGATAGTGGTCCTTACTACCAAGCCATGATTAATACTATTGCGGAGGCAAGTCCAGGTGTAAAAGGCCCTACAGGGTACCAGATTGGCAATCTCTATTTAGAGGAGGAAGTGAAAGAAATTGGAGTATATATTGCTTCAATAAAAACAAAATGGCCGCAGTATGGTTGCACGATCATGTGTGATGGATGGAGCATAATAGAAAGCCTATTGTTAATTTCATGATTTATTGTGATAGAAGCATGATCTACCATACTTCTGTTGATACCACTAATATCTCGAAGACTGCTGCGTATATATTCTCGCTAATGGATAAAGTTATTGATGAAGTTGGCGAAGAAAATATCGTGCAGGTTGTAACAGATAATGGGGGTCACATGTTGATGAGAGAAGAGAAAACATTGTTTTGGTCTCCCTGTGCAGCACATTGCATTGATTTGATGCTTGAAGATATTGGCTCTTTGAAATCAGTCAAGGAGACATGGATGATGCTAAGGTGATCACATCATTCATTTACAATAGCCTCAAAGTGGTGAATTTAATGAAGCTATATACCAAAGATAGAGATTTGTTGAGATCAGGTATAACACGGTTTGCCACCGAGTTTATTTCTATTGAAAGCCTTATTCGCTATGAGCAAGATTTGAAAAGAATGTGCACGACTACCGAATGGCGTGAATTCAACAAGGAAAGGAGTAGAAGAAGTGTGCGAGATAAGTTTTCTAATCTCATTCTGACTGACCGGTTTTGGAAGAAGGCAAGAGAGGTCCAAAACATTATGGATCCTCTTGTTAGAGTCTTGAAGATAGTGGACCAGGACAAGAAACCTACACTATCTATTATATATGAAGCTATGGATAGAGCAAAATTGGCTATAAAGGCCTCAAATAAGAACTGGAAGAAGTACTGGGACATCATTGATAGAAGATGGGAGGGACAATTGCATAGACACTTGCATGCTGCTGGTAATTCATTTGCCTAGAAATCATATTTGTTGACTAAAAATTAAAACTGTCATATCATAACAATCGTTTGCTTACATTATTGCAGCATTTTTTTAAATCCAGCACTCCAATATTCAAAAAACTTTTCTACACATCTAGAAGTGAGATATGGATTAAAGGAGGTCATTAAAAGATTGGAGCCAGATTTGACTAAACAAGCAAGAGCTATTAATGAGGTAATAATAATTTATTTATTTCATCGATATAATGTTATGCAAATATTAACACTTGTGATGTGTCTCACAGATAAAATTATTTGTGGATGGAGTTGGAGAATTTGGAAGCTCACTAACTAGAAGAGCAGTGCAACAATCTCTTCCAGCTGATTGGTGGATTAATTATGGCGAAGAAGCTCCCAATCTGCAGAAAATTGCCATCAAAGTCTTAAGCCAAACATGTTCTTCATCGGGTTGTGAAAGAAATTGGAGCACGTGGTCGCTAATTCATACAAAACTGTGCAACCGGTTGGCAATGAAAAAGTTGCATATAAACTAGTATTTGTGCATTACAATATGCGGTTGCGAGTAAGAAACTTGACATGCAAAAGCGACAATAATGATTATTACAACCCAATTGATCTGAACAATATTTTCAATGATGATAATATTTTGGATGAGTGGATTTGTGAGGGAGAACAGCCGATGTTACCACCAGATGACTTAGGTTGGTTAGATGAAGGTATTCGTCATACTGACGAAAGTGGCGGTGATGATGGTGATGGCGGTGATGATGACAGCGGTGATGGTGGTGGCGATGATGGTGGTGAGGGTGATGGTGGTGAGGTTGATGGCGGCAGTGATGGTGGTGATGGTGGTGATGGTGGTGATGTTGAAGAGACTCATGGTGTTGGTGGAAGCCAACGAGATGATGCTTTAACATGAGATTCACAATATTATGCCACACAAGATACAGATCATGGAGGCCGGGCGGGGATTTCACAGCAGCGTAGGCATTTGGATCGGTTGGTCGAATTCAGTTCTAGCGATGATTATTCGAGTGGACATGATAACTACTCACATGGTCATCATAGTCTTGAAGGCCATTTACAGGGGTGGGTTTGACATCTGGCCAATATTCTGGCACTGATTATTCTAGCACTGGTGAATACTCTACTAGCAGCACTGAATATCGAGGTTTTGGGTATTATCACCATGGAGCTGATATTGCACAACCCCTACCGCCATATTACTCTGATAGTGGATCTTCTGGCCAATCATCTCAGCCTACAGGATCTCACCCACAAACATATCATTATCCTTATGGAAACTATATGCCTAGTTTCTATACTTATCGCAGGCCAGATGATAATGATGATTTGGAGCCTCCTCGTAATTCAATGTGGAAATGACTATATTAGCAGGTACTTATGAATTATTTTGTGCAATTTACTATATTATGCATGTATTTTGATATTTTTCTACCGACGACGCTTGTATTTATGCTTTCACGTTATGTTTTGAGTGTTAGGTGATATGTTTTGAATATGTGATGCATGAATTTGGATGTTTACATTTTTTTATGATTTGTCATGATTTTTCATAATTTTTTTGGCGCTCTATGTAGCGTTTTTTGCGTATCGCCCGAGTCCGATCCGAGTCGCCGAGACCGATCCGTCTCGGTGCCGGCCGAGTCGGCGGCCGAGACCGAGACTTTGAACCATGGTTCTCTTTGTGCTATTCTTTTATTGAATTGGACAAAAAACAAGATTATTCAGCCTTTGTAATCTAGTCGATTCTTCTTCTTAGTATGTATCTACAGATTTTAGTTCAATGACATAGAGTTAGAAATCAATTAGAGTGAAAAAAAAAAACTTCATATTTAAATGAATGATGTATAAGTCTAAGTCTTAGTCTTAGTAAATTTACCCTCAAATACACTGAAATTCCTCTCGCATCCTAATGAGCTACTAGTCAAACTTAGAATTTTGATTGTCATCTTTTGAAGGTAGGGTGCCTCTCTTTCATAGAAACTCTACCAATATGCTTTTAATAAAAATATCACACTACTTTAGTAACTTAGTAAATTAAAAGAAATCATGAATTCATGATTTAAAATTTTAAACATAAAGATTACCTTGATCAAAATTGTCCGTGCCATTAAAATCCTTGCGATACTTTTTCGCCATTCCTTGTCCCGTAAGTCCCTTCTTCATTTTGTACAGAAGGAGCTCACTAGATCCAATATTATCCTGAATGTTCTCTTCGGGATAAAACATACTAATACAACTCATAACTGCAGTAAGCACACGTGAGTTATCTTGAACCGTCTTATCCCTGTAATAATAATAGGGATTCAACTAGTAAGCAGCCAAACTTAGTGTGCTATAAGTCTTTCTCTAGATTCTTTCTCAATTTTATCAACTATAAGCTGATACATAGTCTCTTTCCTGTTGCAAGCAACTAATTTCATTCTTGGCATCTTCAAGCATACCGTATACAAAATCCATGGAGGGCCTTCGATCAGCATCAACAATCCTTAATAATCTGAAAAGAGGAGTATACATCTTCAAAAGCTCACTTGTATTAGTCCAAAAGACATCAGAATAGATTGTAGCTTTAGTGACTCTCCTTCTCTGTCTTCGACCACCTGTTGTCATCCTACTTGGTTGAAGACACCATAGCAGCCAAAATGTGACTTCTTGTCAACAAAACTCAAGTTAAGAAAGTTGGCGTCAAATCTTGTGATCCCCAGCCGAACGAGCTCCCTCTTTAGTGGATTAACGCATCAATGCAAGAGTGCTATGA